>JAJLRJ010000005.1:7722304-7847304 GCA_024195265.1 Dendrophyllia cribrosa
CTAAAGCAATAATTCGTCTAAACGTTTCAGCCTTTTTTAGCTTTTCCCTTCGCAAATTGTGAAATCTTGTAATCTTGCATGACTTGACCTCTCATGTGTAAAAATCTGGCTGTCTGTAGATTTGACGTCACATTTGCATGCATAAATCCAACTGTCTGTAGATATGACGTCACATCGCCATGCATAAATCCCACTGTCTGTAGATATGACGTCAAACTTCGATGCCAGCGTGAATTAGCTGTCTGTCTAAGCCAATGAGAATAGAGATGGTGAGCAAAATGCATAATAATGCTAGTTGGAGGCTGTCCCGGATCGCCCTTTAACATCCAATGGAGTCGTGACTGTGTAGTGTTTAGAGCGTCGACTTTCAACCTGAAGGTCGGTAGTTCGAGGCCTGCGGATCTCTGCCGCCGCGTTGTTGCCTTAGACAAGAAAATTTGCTTCACATTGTCTCCACCCAGGGGGTAACCCTGCGATGGACTAGCATCCCACTGATCCATGGTGGAGTAGCAATACTCCTAGTTGCTTCATGCCATGGAAACCGAGTTAAGCTCCGGTCGTTTGGGCGTCCTGTTGCTCGCGTGGGACCTTATCTTTAAAAGGTAATATTATAAAATGAAAGAAATAGATTCAACTCACCAAAATCTTTAGAATCAACTGTCAAGGTTTCCGACCAATCACCTTGTATCTGCTGATCATCGCTTCGAATGGCTTTCACATGAATATTATACTTTTTATTAGCACTTAAGCCAAGTTGAATACTCTCTGTCGATACGGTGCGTGTGTTCTGTTTATTGCCACTTCCTTTGACCGTGTAGCTCACCCTGTACAAGAGACTGGTGCTTACTGGTGTGCCCACTGTAGTCAGCGGTTTCATCCATGTCAGATTGATTGTGAGATCGTTAACACTTCTGACTTGCAAGTTTGTTGGTTTACCTGGGGCTGGAAGATAAGCAAAAAAAGAACCCTTCAAGATGTTGCATATATCGTGGCTTTTTTTATTAAAACGTCCACACATTAAAGGGGCAGTGCCAAGGGAATTTTGTGTCATTAAAAAAAACAAGCGATCTGTTTGCCGATTAACAGAAACCGAAAAATAATGGTCCAGTTTTGTGACAAAGTACCACAAAATGTAACAAAACTCTCGATGAGTGTCTCTAGTCATAGATGGACTGCTTCCGAATGAACAGCCCAATTTCGATATATTAAAATTCAACTTGAAACAAAAGACATCACTACGAGGCTTAGGGGAATAAACCATATGAATCCCTACTATCATTCCCCTAAGCCTCGCAGTGATGTCTTTTGTTTCAAGTTAAATTTTAATATATCGAAATTGGGCTATTGCAACTTGAAAAAAGTTTGCCTAACTTTTCTCAAGTTCTTACATTTTCGTTTCCAAAATGGGCTAGAACAGGCCATGGCTTGTTCCTCTTTCAAGAATTGTTTTATTTTTCTCGTGGTGTTTTAGTATTATTTTGTAAATCAGTAAAGGTATTGTAGCATGCTTCAAGTTGACAATATTTTTCAGTACTAAACCTGCATCTATGTAGGCATGCGTGCAAAAAAAAAAAAAAAATACCAACACCTTTAAAGCAGACAAAAGTACAAGTTTAGCGAAATTCATGAGGATATGATATAAAGCAAGCGTGAACGTAAACACAAACGCGAAAATGTAAACGCACCGCGCGCGCAAACGGAAGACTTCAACTTATGTAAATGCATGCATAAGTTTTTTTTATAGCGTGTTTCAAGATGTATTTTCTCACGTTATGGAATGCTTGCTTGTTGCATTCAACGATAGGAGAACGCTACCTAATCTCGTCAGGTAACGGTCTGGGCGCAGGGGATTGTGGGAGGAATTGGGCTGGATGCTATGCGATTTCGGAAGACCTTAGATAACAACGGCCCGGACGGACCACCTCGGACGCCTTATTGAGACTTATATAACGGAGTAACTGGTAAGCTTTCAGTTGAGGTTTGGGTTAGCACTTTACGTAGTTAAATTTAGGCCTGAACAACCCGAGAAGCTAGGTGGTACTCTGGTACGGTAGGCTATGTAAGCCAAAAAAAAACGTTTTTAAATGTTATTTTAAAGTGCCAAAGTTTTTGAATAAGTTCCAAACGTTTCGGGCTTTGCCCTTCTTCAGTGGAAATATGTTCGTTGAGAAATACGCCACGACATCTAAAGTTTAAATGATTGTTTCTTGCATGCGCGCGCGCGACCTTCAGAAGAAACGAAAGTTAGTATTTAGGCCGTGCGGTTGACAGGTACCAAGTTGGAAAATAAGACGCATCTCCTGCCGTTTCCTTTGCTTGTTTCCGCCGCAGAGCTTGACGCCGCAAACCTGCACGTCATCCGCAGAGTGTCCATTGGAACTGAAGTGCTCTGCGACTGGAAAACCAGGTGCACTCTTGGTAATACTCCTGAGATGTTCGCCAAACCGTTCCCTAAGAGTGCGCCCAGTTTCGCCGATGTAAATGGCAGGGCAGCGACGGCAGGAGATGCAGTATATAAGGCCAGATGACAGACAGGTAAAGGACTCTCTGATGATGAAGGACCTTTTTGGAGCTAGTAGAGTAGTGTTATTTGAGATGTGGTTACAGGTACGGCAGCGGGGGTGTCGACAAGGAGCAGAACCTGCGGGCGAAGTAGCTTGATTTGTGTCGGACGTGTGGACCAAGACGTTTCGTAGGTTTTGATCTCGGCGATAAGCGATCATTGGTGGCTGAGGAAATATTTCCTTGGTTTCAGGGTCGTTCGATATGATGCTGAAGTTGTCGAGCAAAATCCGTTTGATTCTGTTGTTCAGAGGATGGTAAGTAAGAACCAAAGGAATCCTGCTCTCCTTTTCATCCGCCAAGGTGTTCCGTTTGAGGGCGTCGGTCTGTGTGACATGTCGGATTTCCTCAAGATCATGTTGGAGAGTGTGTGCATTGTAACCACGCCTTTCAAAGAAAGAGGCCATTTCGTGTGCTCTTGCTCTCTCTTTCTTTGAAAGGCGTGGTTACAATGCACACACTCTCCAACATGATCTTGAGGAAATCCGACATGTCACACAGACCGACGCCCTCAAACGGAACACCTTGGCGGATGAAAAGGAGAGCAGGATTCCTTTGGTTCTTACTTACCATCCTCTGAACAACAGAATCAAACGGATTTTGCTCGACAACTTCAGCATCATATCGAACGACCCTGAAACCAAGGAAATATTTCCTCAGCCACCAATGATCGCTTATCGCCGAGATCAAAACCTACGAAACGTCTTGGTCCACACGTCCGACACAAATCAAGCTACTTCGCCCGCAGGTTCTGCTCCTTGTCGACACCCCCGCTGCCGTACCTGTAACCACATCTCAAATAACACTACTCTACTAGCTCCAAAAAGGTCCTTCATCATCAGAGAGTCCTTTACCTGTCTGTCATCTGGCCTTATATACTGCATCTCCTGCCGTCGCTGCCCTGCCATTTACATCGGCGAAACTGGGCGCACTCTTAGGGAACGGTTTGGCGAACATCTCAGGAGTATTACCAAGAGTGCACCTGGTTTTCCAGTCGCAGAGCACTTCAGTTCCAATGGACACTCTGCGGATGACGTGCAGGTTTGCGGCGTCAAGCTCTGCGGCGGAAACAAGCAAAGGAAACGGCAGGAGATGCGTCTTATTTTCCAACTTGGTACCTGTCAACCGCACAGCCTAAATACTAACTTTCGTTTCTTCTGAAGGTCGCGCGCGCGCATGCAAGAAACAATCATTTAAACTTTAGATGTCGTGGCGTATTTCTCAACGAACATATTTCCACTGAAGAAGGGCAAAGCCCGAAACGTTTGGAACTTATTCAAAAACTTTGGCACTTTAAAATAACATTTAAAAACGTTTTTTCATGAAATCCAAGTGCCACGCAGCCACCGAACTTATTTATGTAAGCCAAAGCCTAGCTGAGGTCACAGGTTCAATCCTGAGTGGGGGATTTTAGATTTTCTTTTTTACCCTTAAAAATTTATTGAAAATAAAATTCCCAGTTTCGACATTACGTTATATAATTCTTAAAAATGCGTCCAAGGTGGTCATGGCCGTTGTTATCTAAGGCCGGTCTTCGATAGAGTTTATCTGCTATTGCTCAGAAGAAGGTCGGACACCTTATTGAGAATTATACAACGTCATGTCGACACTCAGAATTTTATTTTCAATAAATGTAATGGTTCTCGTGTTGTAAAGTGATTGCTCTATAATATTGCCCGTTTCTTACAGTCTAGCTATTAATAAACGAAATTAAAATGCCGACCATTCCTGATTCTTGTCTGCATTGATAAAATTCCAGTATGAAAATGATTTGTTCTCGTTTCACTGCAGAGTGATTAGAGAACAGTTCAATCGTAACACTGCCTCCTTAGCGTAATGTTAATTTTAACAAGGTGATATATTGCGTTGATGTACCGGCATATATTCTGTTTTAAAAGATTAAGCCCCTTAAAGGGTGGCGCCAGCGGATTGCACGCTTAATTAAGTAAAACTCTGTTAACTCGTTAATCTTATTTACGACTTTGACTAAAGTGTAACCTCAAACGGCCACCGGGATAGTATTTATTGACAAACGTCAATGAGGGAGGCTTTAATTAAACTGAAGTGAATTGATCAGCTGTTGGTAGAAAACGTCCTGTGAGACCATATATAAATGACAGGGGTTTTCGTCGGAAATTTTGGAAAGACACCCTAAAAGGTACCAGAATCTCGTTTAATCGGTTTTTACCCCGAAAAGGTACCAATTCATTTTAGATTTTAGCACCCTTAACGTTACCAATCTATAAATTTTGACCCCTAAAAGGTACGACGAGCACCCCCGTTATTTTTATATGGAAGTCGCCCTCCAGGGAAAAAATATACGACCCTTGTAGAAAGAAGGCCATTATAGGAGATAATTGGCTGCAACACGTCCAGCACAAAGGTAACGGTAGTTTGTAGAGTTGTGGAAGCAACGGCGAAAAACATCGCATCAACAAAAAAAAAATAGTTATATAATTGTAAACTTAATGTGTGATTGAAGTATTCTATTCTTTGCTATGCAATTATAGTTTATTTCAAAACAATTACCGATGGATTAATCTGATTAACCTTTCAATCACTTGTAATTATTTTAAAATCCGAAGTTTTTACGATTTTCCTTTAATTATTCTTTACCCTTTTACGTCTGCAGATTAAAATCATAAGTTATCCATTGTGGTTCTAACTTTATAAGAGTTTGGATGAAATCTACAAACTTGGCCGATAGGTTTAGGGCACCGGGCACGTTTTTAACATTTTCATATATTCCCAGCTCCAGAACAATGTTAAGATCTAGAAGTCATACGGGGCAACAAAGAGGGCCTAGCATGCCAACAGACTCTGAAATTTCTATCGTTAGAGTAAAAGTAATTGCGAAAAATGTCGTTATCTTGACATTCTGGGGCATTTAAACGTTCTTTTTCTTCTGCTAGCTGTTACATGGCCTACAATTTTAATGTTAGCTGTTATGCAGACCCCCCCCCCCCCCCCCCCCCCCCCCCCCCCCACCAATCTAGACCCTCAACAGAAGCTTAGGGCAATTTATGGACTTCAACATTCAATGTGGGGTGAGAGGGCCGGGGGTAGCATTCTCAGTTATCGGCAAAAAATAAAGCTTAGAAAAAAGGTGGAGTGTCCCTAAACCAGATGGTATCCGATGCGCCCACTCAAATAAAAGCCATTGAATAGTTGCTCTTCAGTTCTTCCGGCGCTGTTTGTTTTAATGTTTGTCATCTTAACCTTTTAATTCCTAAGAGTGACACAACTTAAAATTTAAAAAAATTTCCAAATTACATTTTGTAAAATACTAAAAAACAAATGTTACCATGAAAAACTACTACCGAAGAGGTTTTATTTGAATGGTCACACCATAGGATTTCGTCGGCAGACTAAAAAGTTACAGCTACATTACTGGGAGGAAAAGGGTTAAGTGGAAATTTAACACTGAAACTTTTCGCTTTTGTAACTTTGACTGCTCTTACAGCGTTAGGGTTACTTATGTGCACTCATGAATTCAAGTTGGGATGACGTGTATAATTCTATTTGCCTAACCTTTTGATTACCCCAAGCAGTCTTACTTTACAACAATAACTCCTCCAATGAAGAACTGTGAGGAAACAAATAACTCGGAAGAGCTTTGTCACTGAGCCTGGGCGGTTATTAAATCTTTTGAGAATTTATTCATATTCGATTTCAGTGCGGTTTTTTTTTTTCAAGAGATTTTAAGCGTGGCTGTCCAATTTATTTCAACAATGGCCGCTGAAGAGTACACACCCGCCTTTCTGGAGCCTCGTTATGAAGACTATTATGCCTTTTGTCTAATCCTACCTAATTTTAAAGACTGGAATGTTTATAGAAAGCCTCTGATCAGAATTGCTGGCAGTTCGCGTTTTTAAGGTCCGTTTAAACGGTTCCAACATTTGCGCAACATTCGTCCAACAAATGCGGATGTTGAGTAAATGTTGGAAGCAAACTGAATAAAACTTTGCGGAGGCCGATGAAGCGGTTCCAACATCGGTCCAACAATCAGGCCAACATATTGAAAAAAAACACACTCATTGCGAGAAATTGGAAACGCCTAATGTGCACAAATATGGGATGTTTACATATTTACATTTTTACAAAACGGAATTTGATACATTCTATAATAAAATGTTGGAACTTGAATAGACTATTAGGAGTCAAACTGTTTTTAAACTACATACGAAACTCTCAAAGGATTTTCTGCTAGACAAAACCAAAAAGTATAAAATCTTGACACGACTAGTCTCTGGGTAAGTTGGAAAGGTTATATACAGATCAACCTAATTAATTAGAGAATTTTATCTTCTCTTTTAAAAAAGGCCTTTAGCCATTCATCAGACATCAGTATCCTTAATTACGCCGTCATATAACGCCTACATAAAACTGTTTTAATATTTTGATAACCTTTTGTCGTGGGAGTTTTATTTCCGGTTAGGGTTTATGAGTATGAACTGGCTTCCAATAGATATGTCACTCTAAAGTTTAATATTTCAATTCCATTGTGTCCATTATCACAGTGAGTGAGACAATAGATACAGATAAAACACTAAATTTAGAAAATTATCTATCATGTACTGGCATAACTATATAAATTAAAAACATTCCAAAATCAATTTATACATTTGTAAAGAATTAGAGCGACGATTTGTTTGTCTCGATAAACGTGTTATTAAAACAAACGTTTGTCAGTATATTAATGGGGAGGAATGTTTCAAGTATGCAAAAAAATTATCGGTGCAATTTAGTGGAATTATTTCACCTTTGTTCACATTTGTTAAACCCAGATAATTTCCACCCACTACTGAAAAACCCTTCGCAACAATGATTATCTAAATGGGAAACTGCGCGTATAAACATTTGTTATTTTTCAATATTTCTTTTTCACTTTCATTCAGACCATCTCATTTATGACAAAACCAAGGTAGAAGGTTCTTTCGCGTAAAATTCCCAGCTTAAAAAAGCATGCAGAGAGAGGTAGAAATTCAACATCAACTGGCCAATCTAAATCAACTCCAGGTCACAGAAAAAACGTAAAGTCAATCCGATGAAACGTGGGACGTGCCTTACAACTAAAACAATGCACTTGAAGCGAGACAATAGCAATTATTACTTACCGTCCTGACTGTTGGAAGCTAAGCATAGTCCACCAAAGCATATCGAAGCCATAAGAAAGGTTAAACGCATAGCCGTGAAATATCTGCAAAGCACGTTCATAATGTTGAGCCGAGCCAGTCCAGCTTTGCTGATTTCAAGTTGACCAGAGTTGCTTGCTATGTGATTCCTGAAAACCGAAACGAGCTAATATCCTTTGGTTTTACGACCGTTCTTCAGCTCTTCCTGTTTTATGTTGCTTCCCTAAAACCAATATTATAAAGCAGCAAATTGAGCTGAAAAAAGGTGATACAGTGTGACGTCTGTAACATAAGAAGGCAACTAAATAGCTTATGAGAATAGACGAGATGGTATTTTTGTCAACCTTGCCAGAAATGTCAAGAGACTAAAATTCCGCGGTTTTCATCATCCCTCTTAAAAAATCTGTTTTCTCAACGCCTTTGGGAATCTTAAAATTAAAAGATCAAAGAGATAAAAGAAGATCATTCAAATCGGCAAAGCTGTTGGAGGGTGATTAACCCAGCCACGTATATGTATTTCGTCCCATTATATACTGAACCTTTGAAAAAAAATATACGTACGTGTTTTTCTTCCTGTAATCGTGAGCGCGAATCAGCAGGGAAGATCAATCGAAACCTCTGTTGTGACTCCAGGCGAGGGGAGGGCCGGGGGAACGCTAAACAACAAATGACGAGACATGCATCGATCGAGTTAGTGACCTTCGCATCAATCTGTCATTCCCTATATTTTACAATACTCTTGATCCAGTTTTTCTTTCGTAGTCAACAAAGCTGCCTCTTTTTGCAGTTCTTTGGGCTCAATATCGCGATAAACTGGATAAATCTCCACAACACGAGAAGGTGCAGTCATGCATCTATTCACCGACATCGTTGTCGTTTATAATAATCAATAGGAGCCCTGGGTGCAATGGCCGAGTCACTTTGCGAAAAAATTAAGTGGATATCTGTGGTTTCTCTTTCTGATAAGTCATCCCGGTTCTATAACTCGACAAATGTGATCTATATCTAGTTATTTACCGTAATCATGTTTAATACCCTTCAAATTACCGACAAAGTTAGAGACAATACCACACGTCGTAATATACCTAATTCAATAAAGGTTGCTTTGACAATTGGTCATTGGTAATTGGGCATTGGCATTTGGGCATACGGAACACAATGCAATGCCTTGCTTGAGTGAACACCAAACAATAGCTTCCCAATGCCCAATTACCAATGACCAAAGCAACCTTTATTGAATTAGGTGTATATAAACTGTTGAAAGTTGCCCTTGAATTTTTAAATTTATATAATCAGGACTCATAAGAAATCTCAAATTTTGTGTTTTCGAGCGGTCTCTGATACTTTCTTTGAAGACATAGCCGTTTAAGAGAATTTTAGAGCCCAGTGTTGTCTAAACTATTAAACAGACAAGCTAGCTATTTATACCGGTGTTCTGTTCTGTTTCGCCGCATGTATCATAAACGAAAATATCAAGCGAATATAAACTTACTTTGATCCTCAATATCCGGCCGTTCGTTTCAGAACTGTTTTATCATTGACAGAGGAAGAATGGATTGTTGAGAATCGGCTGTATTAACAGGTCTAGGTGTTTTCTCGCGCTTCACCAAACTACCACAAGAATGTTACACCACACGGCTGGAATATTTGTGACCTTTGCGCGCCCTTCACGCTAGAATTATTCGTTGGCGTGAAATTTCAACGCCTCGTGTGAAAGCTGAACCACTCAAAACATGCTGAGGAAAACGTGCCCCCAATTGCCTTCAGAGGTTACAGTGGACATCTTCCGCCGGAAATCACATTTAAATTTTAACAAATATTTGCTTTACTAAAAATAGTCAATACTAGTGGCCCGGGGGGGGGGGGGGGGGGGGGGGGGGGGGGGGGGAGGGGGGTACTCCCCCAAAATACCTATACGGGTATGTGCCGCCCAACGGGGTCGTGATTTTGGGACTCCTGATCTAGAACGGGGTATCCATTTTAGAGACATTTCCTAGAACGGGGTATAATATTTCGAACGCACGAAAGCTTCAAATTATCAGCAGCCATTTTTTCTAGAACGGGGTATTAAAGATTGACCTATTTCTAGAACGGGGTATCATTGGTCCAAATTTGGAGACCCGGGCGGCACATACCCACCCAAAATATACCCGAGTACCCCCCGGGACTAGTGGTGGTTTCTGATCGATGGAAGGTAAGGTCGTAAGGGGCTGCGGGCAGATGCTGTATTGACGAAGCATCGTATTTCTCGATGATGAATAAAAAAATATTGGGAATATATTAGATAGCTGGTGTCCAAAATATATTGTAGTAAAGAGGGGAATGACACATTTATTAAACGTAGGTAAAGCAGGTAATGTCGCAGACGAGCCAGAGGAAGGTTGCCCACACGGCTTCTGAAGCATAAAGCAACTAGCAACTCCAACTAGCAACTCCAACTCCCCCTGGATGGGATGCTAGTCCATCGCAGGGTTACCCCCAGCATTTTGTCGCCGGTACCCATTTATACCAAGAGACTTGGAGAAGATAGACACTTTGAAAGCTACTCTGAAATGCCAATAAAACTAGATTTAACAAAATAACTTTTAGCATAGGAACAACAACAAACCTCAATAAGGACATCAATTTTCTTTATTATTAAATGAATATTTTATTTACTACTGGTAGTGTACATAAGTCTTTTTAGTATGACATTTCACTCTATTGTAAATAGACTAGTTAGCTATATTGTTTTAGTAAGTAATTTTCAGTAGAAGTTTTAAATTGTTTTAGGTAGGTCCACATCAGCTGTGTAAGCTGCCACTACTGACCTGCATTACCAAATAAACCATGTATGTATGTATGTATGTATGTATGTATGTATGTATGTATGTATGTTTATACAATGAACTGAATACTACGCGCTCTGTGATTGGTCGTTGCCAATGATCTATCAGAGTCGAGTACAGACGCACGGCTGACTCATAGAAAAATTGTTTGCTTTGTTTTGTCCAACATGGCGCACAGTTTTGAAAATGTTTGCGGCGAGATTTTTCTGGATTGAGCAAGTGAAAGCCTTATAAAATGTTTAACAGGAGCTGTTTACGAGCAAGAAAAAGAAGAAACCAAGACGAAAAGTGTTCTTGGTGACTTGAAAAATACCTAAACTGGAACAAATCTTCGAACAGTCGAGCGCTAGGAGGAGGGGGGCGTAAGGGGGGGGGGGGGGGGGGGAGGTCCGAAAACCGCAAAACCACGCAGAAAAACGTAAAAAACAACGCAATACCGCATCCAAAATTTACCAACTTTATGAAACCGCAAACCGCTGAGTCTTACAAAACCGCAATACCGCATGCAAAATTTTTTTTCCGTAAAACCGCACCAAAAATAACGCAAAACTGCATCACCTCAAACCCTTACGCCCCCCCCCCCCCCCCCCCCACCCCCCCCCTCTACGAGGCAAGTTCGTAATTTTACTCTTTTTACTTTTCTGTTCATTGTATAAAACAAATAGATTCCATTTTGCCGTGTGTCTGTTCAATTATAGATCTGTGGTAAGAACATCAGTGACACACTCGCCTGCGGCTCATGTGCCACTTTTTTGTTCTTTATACCACATTTTGACATCATCTGTGATCTATAACTGAACAGATACACGGCCAAATTGAATCTATTTGTTAAATACACCTGGGCGGAGAGAGACAATGTGGAGTAAAGATTTTCGTCTAAGGAAACAACACGATGGCCGAGAAACGTGCCTTAAACGTTCAAATGCGTTAATGTCCTAGGAGGTATAACCAGTAATCGATAACATCAATGACATCAATGAGTAATCGATAGTAATCGATGAGAAATCAGTTGATTAGTCATTGATTATTACTGATAATCAATGAGTAATCGATGACTATTCGATAGGCCACAAAATATTTAGTCGTCGATTGCATTGATTACTCATCATTTATATTGCATAGCTCAAATGACGTTATTTTGCATACAGTGCAGAAGTTATAGAGTCCTAAAGTGATGACGTCACAAAAACTAAATACAAATAATGTAAGAACACTCGAGCAACACAGCAATGCGGTTTAGCTAGACCGTCTGACATGTTCAGCGCTCACCAGAAAGCACTCGCAGACAGCTGTTTCGCCCTCCTTAGGGCTCATCGGTGCGAGAAAGCTGGTCGAAACACGAAGAGACTTAGATAAGTGACACTTCACGTATATCTCATACTGTTATTCAATGTAGCAAAGAGCTGTGAGCAAAGATCGGTTTCCAGCCATTTGCACGTATAAATCACAACAGTGGCAAAAGGCCAAAGATCGATCTGTTTACAAACACGATCATCGAGAACAGATCAATCTTTGGCCTTTTTCCACTGTTGTGATTTACACTATAACTCCATATAAACCCTGCTAATTTTTCCTCAATTCTAAAGTAACGTTTAATAAATAAGGCTGTTCGTCCAAGTGGTCCTTGCATGGTTTACAGAACTTGAACTCGGCTGTTGTTGGCAAAAAAAGAAAGAACAAGAAAGAAAGAAAGAAAGACAAACAGACAGAGAGACATACAGAAAGAAAGAAAGATAGAAAGAAAGAAAGAAGGAAGAGAGATAGAAAGATAGATAGAAAGAAAAAGAAAAACTGAAAAAAATATTGTTATAAGGGCTTCATTTTTTTACTCAAGTGCTGAAAGAGCGACAACAGGCGTAGTTAAAGCGTAAACATTTAATACCATTTATTTAAAAACGTTACAAAAGATTTGCTATTTGATCAAAATTAATTATGAGAAATCATGACAGAAAAATCTTCGCTGTAATTTTATGAACTTCAATGTAAAGAAAACCTGAAGATGCCAAGCTTAGATAGAACTTCTTTAATTCGACGATATCAGGCCTAGGTATGATGTATTTGTAATAATCAATTTCCAGCAATGTTCTGATTTTTATGATATTTAGAGAACAAATAAAATGATGAAACAATATTAACCCTTTCACTCCCAAGGTAAACACTCGTTTCCATATCTCAAACTGACCTTTCCTTTACACTTTAAGTTACATGAAGTAAAACCAGAAACCCATAAGTAGGTTGAAACGTGTAACGCGCATTCACAGCTTCCGAATATTCATTTTTTGCTTAGTACCATATTTGGAAACCCCTCGGTCCCTCGAGATTGGAAGCAAGTTGTTCTAGCGAATTGATTGGTTAATATTTTTATCTTGATTTTCCAAATATGGCTGTAACAACTTCTAAGCAAATAGGCCATTTCCGAGTTGCCTTTAGCCTCTCTATCAAAGCGAGGCTAGGTGCGAAACCCTTCATATGAAAATGAGTTTTCATTCACATGCAAATAAAACTAATTTGCATGTGAATGAAAACTCATTTTCATATGAAAGGTTTCGCACCTAGCCTCGCTTTGATAGAGAGGCTAAAGGCAACTCGGAAATGGCCTATTGTATAATCGGAAGCTTGTTTTGAAGCGTACGTTTCAACCCACTTATGGGTTTCTGGTAAAACCTATTTCACACTTTAGAGTAAAATTAGAAAAAAAGATCAGAATAGTGTAAGCCTCGAACCCGAGTCGTTCGCTTCATAACTAACATCCTTATCCACTATACCAACGAGGACTAGCTGCCGGGAGATGTAATTTTTAACATATGGTAGAGTTATTCATAACAATAAATGAAAGCTAACCGTTTTCAAATCATTCCTTAACCCTAAACACTGTAGATCAATGCTAAACCCCCAAAACGCTACTCTTTGCTTAACCGGAGCTCTGTTCTCTCAGTTCTCCGGGTTCTCTGCCCAATAAATGGGGTTCTGTTCTCGTGTACGTCAGTACTACGGTACTAACGATAAAAAATACTACGTTGTGTAAAACCTCATAAGGTGTCCAAGGTCAGTTTGAGAGATGGAAACGAGTGTTAACCCACTCCCAAAGTCAATATGGAGACATGAAGTGTAGTTCTAACTTTTGAGTCTGTCAACGAAATCCTATGGTGTGACCATTCAAATGAAACCTCTTCAGCAGTACTTTCGCATGGTATCATTTGTTCTAACTCTTCATTCTGTGGACAAAATCCTATGGTGTGACCATTCAAATGAAACCTCTCCAGCAGTACTTTCGCATGGTGCCATTTGTTCTAACTTTTGAGTCTGTGGACAAAATCCTTTGGCGTGACCATTCAAATGAAACCTCTTCAGCAGTTCTTTTGCATGGTACCATTTGTTCTAACTTTTGAGTCTGTTGATGAAATCCTATGGTGTGACCATTCAAATGAAACCTCTTTAGCAGTACTTTCGCATGGTGCCATTTGTTTTACAATATTTTACAAAATGAAAGTTGGGATTTGTCTTGAATTTTTTTTTTTTGGCACTCTTGGGAGTTAAAGGTTAACACAAAACCTGGAAAAGGGAAGACGTATTACATTTAAACTACTTGAGACATATTTATCAGTATGGCTTTCATATTGGTACGAGCACATTCGTGTTAGGATCTTTTGGTTCTTTGTAAACATGTTACAGGCGCAAGTCCCGGTACGAGAACATCCCGATAGATGTACTGGATCGAGATTCTCATACTAATACTAAAACTCATACTGGTTTAACTGTCTTAAAAGCAGACTGTCCCGCCAAAATAACGACATTTCGTTTACGTATTTCCATGTTATATCGCCAAATCAGCCCACCAAATATACAACCTAATTGGATAAAACGATTCTATAGAGCAAATTAGGAGCAGTAGTTTGGAGGTAAAGTGCAGGATTGCAAGGATGGAAGTGGATTACAGTTCATCAAATTTGAATTCGCCACAGGTGGACAAGAAATCATAATTGCCATTCTTGTGGAATGTTTAGCCGTTATTTTGCTTCTCTTTTATCACTTTTGGTATTTTTTTTCCTATTGCAAGGTAGTATAGCAATCTTAAAACAATAATCAGAATCATGAAAACACGATATAACAACCAGGAAAGCAGTTATAAATGTTTAACTCATACTCCGTTTCATACCGCTATGGAAACAGTTCATGTAAACACAATAGTATTGTTTTCATCTTTTATCGGTAGGAACGGGGCGACCACGTAGCTGTCCAAACGATGTCTGTGATTGGCGAACGATACAATTCATACATCACTTGAACAATGCCCCTATCTCTAATCCCTATCTCAGCGGGACAAATCTATTTTTTTTAGCGAATCACAGACATCGTTTGGACAAGTGCTGGACTACCCAAGGAACGTCATTTCTACCACTGAATACCGTAGAGCCCCGAAAGTAATGTTAATTTTCGAAACTTTCTGGTAATTCCCGAAAATAACTGACACCCCACGGCCACCCGAAGGTAACGGCCCTCCGAAAGTAACAGTCCAATCGAAAATACCATACTGAGATCTAACGTCTCCATGCAGATGGGATAGCATAGTGTTCTACTGTACAAGAATGCCGAGGAATGCCGAAGAATTAATGAGAAAGAGAGAATTAAAGTGACATTATGCTTATTCCGCGGTTGTGCTTTTAATATCATCATTCTTTTTTTCATTTACTCGCGTATTTTATGTGCCCGAAAGTAACGGCTACCCGAAAGTTGCGGTCCCTTAGGCCTGCTAATTCCGAAAGTAACGCGAACGGCGGCCGTTACGTTCGGAACTCTACTGTATCATGTAAACAATCCCTGAGATATTTTGCATATGAGGGGAGAGGGGGGCATTCCAATATAAAAGTGCAGGGGGTAATCGAAAAGTACCAGTACCCGTTTTTACCCCTAAGAGGTATCAATTCTTGCTGAAATTAAAAGGTGTTTCTGTTAGGATATTTTTCAGTGATCATTTTCGATTCAAACAGCCTTAGTGGTGAAAAAAAAAACAAGGAATGTTAACCCAAAAAATAAGATGATCACCCCTGTCACTTTTATATGGGATTCTCCCCGGGATGTAGTGACACTCAGGGGCTTTTTTCTTTCAGTTACGGTAGTTTACTTTATTCTAAATCAAAATAATTGCAACAAAATCGCGGAATTAATTAGACCTTGTAAACATAGTAATGGTGTTTTTTCTAAGCCAACACCAAAATTTCAACGAGTTGCCTCGGGTTAGGTGGCATGTGAATAATCCGTTGTGCTCCATAACTTATCTGAAGAGAAAGTTGCAAAATGTTAATAAAGAGTAATATGGACAATAAAGAGCGGTTTTTACTTGACTGTCGTAAAGTTAAAACCAAAGCAATTACTCTGGCCGATCAAAACAGAGGCAATGATCAATCCAATGAGCCAATCAGAGCTCGAAGCAAAGATATGTAGCCGGCGCAAAGCGCGGGAAAACGCGTGCGAGCAAGCCACGGTTGGTTTTGGTTTTACTTCTGATTGGTTGTTAAAGAGGCGCGAGATTTTTTAGCCAATAACGAAGCGTAGCAATGTAAAACCAAAGCAATTGCAAAATTACTTTCGATGGTCAATTGAAAACCGCTCTAATGTAAGATGGTGTAGTGAGGAAATTAGGGACTTTCAGCAACTAGAACGTTGACGTCCCAAACGTCTCGGACAACCACCGAAAGTAAAATATTTTATTTAAGGCGTGCTTTTGTGGATCCTTATAAAAGGTTGTGTTGGCGCGAACGATCTCGCAGCCGCCAAAAATTAAAGAACTTAAGGAACGGCTTCAAAGTGCTCACACTTAATAATTTTCCGGAGGCCCAAGGTCAGTTAGTAGGTTGGAACGAGGTAAAAAACCCGGCAGAAATCGGCGCGACGAAAGTTTTCAAGAACAGGCGAATGAGTATGTTCTTTAAAACTTTCGTCGCGCCGATTTTTCCGGGTTTATATATATATCTCATGCCACCAAAATATGGGGCATGATAATTAGGTTAGAATGTGACGGTAAATATTAATTTTGAATTTCAACCAGTCCTTTGCTACATGTTACTGTCAACTTGAAATAGTACTGTAATCATCGCATTATTTAATTTATTTAAAAAAAAATTTAAACTAAACAAGAAATTATGCACAGGTCAAGTGCGATTTTCATCATCGCTAAAGGTCCTCACCATCTTGTTTTGTTTTCGCAACTTTCAAAGGACTCTTCGGTCCATCGCCAACAGAAGTGGATGCCAACACCTGAAATTCGTATTCTGTGTATTTTGCAAGCCAAGTGACATTTTTAGTGAGAGTTACCCCATCGTGAATGAGTAGCCTTGTTGCTGAGCCAGCAGGGCCTCTCTTTTTGTAAAACAGCTTATATCCCCTGATAATTCCATTTCTAGAGTCTGCTGGTGGTAACTGCCAAGATGCACGGATACTGGTAGAAGAAGTTGCAGTCACTGACAAGCTGGCAGGAGCTTGTGAAGGCACTGAAATTGAACAATTTAACAAATAAGGAATACGCCTTTACTACAACTTATTACAATTGTAACTACATCTGTCAGTTTTCATCGCCAAGTACGACAGTTTGTATTAAACGATGCCCAGATTAAAGATTAAGATAGCCTGCGTGGCTCGCTTCCTCCAACCTCGCCCCCGCCATGCTTGCTTTCGTTACCGAAAAGCCTGGCCACGCAGGCTAAGATTAAGATTAATTTTGGATTTCAACCAGTCTTCTATTCAACGTTACAGTCAACTTAAAATGATAAAAATCATCGCATTAATTTATATATTTTTGGAAAATTTACGCTAAACAAGAAAATCTCCATATGTACAAGTCAGTGGGATTTCTAAAGTCCTCACCATCTTCCTTTGTTCTCTCAACTTTTACAGAACTCTTTGGTCCATCACCAACAGAAGTGAATGCCAACACTTGGAATTCATATTCTGTGTATTTGGCCAGCCATGTGACGTTAGTTAGAGTTGCTCCATTGGTAATGGGTAGCCAGGATGGTGGGCCAGCAGAGCCTCTCTTTTTGTAGAACAATTTATATCCCAGAATAATTCCATTTCTGGAGTCTGCTGGTGGTAACTGCCAAGTTGCACGGATACTGGTAGAAGAAGTTGCAGTGACTGACAAGTTGGCAGGAGCTTGTGAAGGAACTAAAATTGAACAATTATTATTCTTTTCAGCATTACATTATTTAATTCTTTCAATTTTGGATTTTCGTAATAGTTTTTTGATATAATATTACTGAATAATTTACAGTGCGGACACTCGAATCGGGCCACTTGTAAGAAAATTCGCCAATGACTAGGACGTTGTTGGTTTAGATCCTAACCAATCAAAAAATCAGACAGTTTCCTGAGAGGTCCGCAAGTTCAAGTAGTTTAAAATATAGTTTCAGATGTATTGTCTAAATGCTGCAACGGTATTGGTCTGTTTACCAAAAACTTTAGCATCCTTTGTTCTCAATAAACGTTCTGATTGGCGAATTTTCTTCCAAGTGGCCCGGTTCGAGTGTCCGCACTGTAATTACGCTTTCCTTGCTGTGTGTTTAATGCGCTTTTGACGCAATATAGATTATTGAATTAATATTACTTATTACAACCTAATTAAAGGTAATAGAGAAAATTTATTTTCCTTGTGGATGCTTTTAACGATTTCAATTCGAACTTTTAAATAGTATCGCTTAAAACATACCAGCAGACGTTGGTTAACACCACGGTCATCTCCTACTTGTTACAGTCAACAAATGCTACAATTTATCGCCGTAACATGCCGCTTATAAGCTCTACCCCCATCCCCCATGGCTTACTAAAGCCCAGACGGTTAATAATATAAAATAATTGGTAATAAAACATTATTCCGGTTCTAACCACTACCATATATAAGTGCACCACAGCTGCTTAAAGGCAATTCGTTACAAATTCAACGGTTCTTTATCGCAATATGTTTTGCTTGCCAGCCAGAAAAACCTTACGAAGTTATATAAACCTAGGGCTTACACATTTTACGGTAAATAACGTTTCCTAACCAACCAAGTGTATAATAGTTTGACAATTACCACTAATCCGTTAGGAAAATAGCAAAATGTTCGGCCAAATGCACAGGTCAAGAAAGCTTTGCGATAATTGATAACATGTTCCTTACCATCTTCTCTTGTTCTTTCATGTTTTACAGAGCTTCTTCTTCCATCACCAACAGAAGTGAATGCCAACACTTGAAATGCATATTCTGTGAATTTATCAAGTCCAGTCACAGTTTTATTGAGCGTTACTCCATTGTTAATGATCAGTGTCGTTGGTGAGCCAGAAACTCCTTTCTTTTTGTAGATCATTTTATAACCCCTGATAATCCCATTTCTGGAGTATGGTGGTGGTAACCGCCAAGATGCACGGATACTGGTGGAAGAAGTTGGACTCACTAAAAACCTGACAGGAGCTTGTGAAGGAACTAAAATTGATCAATTGAAATTATCAACTTTTAACAGGAAGGTACTAAAACTACTGAAAAAAAAAGCACACCCTGAAAGTAAGGTGTCCTTAAGGTGTTCCCTCAATCAAATGCTTCAATTTATCGCAGCACGAGGTTTGTCAACTCGGTTGGATCTTCATTATGTACGTCACATCAACCAGCAAATAGCGATGACACAGCTCACTGAATACGCCAGGTGTGCTGTCATCGATGTCGTGCCCAATGCCTTCTTCTAGTGTTCTTTGGACCTTACCCTCAACTAAACTTAAGGCCTCAAGTCTCTAAAGATTTAAGAGAGGGATAGGGAGAAAACGAAAGAAAATAAATTGCCAAAATCAAGTCCAAACCACTGTCACGCTTAGGATTTTTTTGTTTAAACTGGATGAATTATCACGATGAGTTTGAGAACAGAAATTAACTTTATAATAGTTGGGCTCAAAAATAAGTTTTGTTTTTACCGTTCTGAAACTCATTAATAATTCATGACGAAAATAGAATGGAAATTAATGTTTAATGGGTGTTTGGAAATCAGTTGAAACACTCCTTATTTTTGCATCCTTAATGTATTCTTCTAAAATCATTTTGTTTGAGAAGTAATGTCAAACATTCGACACAGTGTTTAATCAGATTTCCAAACACCGCGAAGTGGGTTGTGTCTCATGTTTGATGTAATAGATCAACAACGAGTGCGAGGGTTTCATCGGGGCATCCAAACACCGAGAATGAAACCCGAAGCACGAGTTTTTGATCTATTACTTCAAACATTTTTCGCTCAATGAAAATGTATTTGCGTTTCAAGAAGTTATCAAGTTGAACGTTATCTACATTGGGAAATCCAAGTTTACATCCATATGAAAGTAAATCACTTGGCAGTGGTATTTTAAAGTAGAGATTAAAGTCTGTGTTACCAGAACGATGTGATGTTCCTTACCATCTTCTTTTGTTCTTTGGACTTTTTCGGAACTCTTCGCTCCGTCACCAACGTAAGTAAAGGCTAACACTTGAAATTCGTATTCTGTAAATTTAGCAAGCCCAGCAACAGTTTTATTGAGAGTTAATCCACCAGTAATAAACAGTCTGGTTGGTGGGCCAGCAGAGCCTCTCTTTTTGTAGAACAGCTTAAACCCAATGATAATTCCATTTCTTGAGTCTGATGGTGGTAACTGCCAAGATGCAAGGATGTTGGTAGAAGTAGTTGCAGTCAATGACAAGTTGACAGGAGCTTGCGAGGGAACTGAAATAGATCAAGTTGAACAACAATTTTAAAGAAATTAAGCTCTCATGACTAAAAAGGAAGAGGAAATTTGGATAAGGAAATAAGAATAATCTAGTATGTTTCAATTTTATGCTCCAAATTCTTTGCATTTTTTACTGTTTCAATAATGCACATGCAAATGCTTCACATGCTTAATTTTATCGACTCGCGACCTTTATCAACCAACAAAAACATCAAATCAAAAAAGGAAATAATAGTAATATTTGCCACCCGCAAACTAGCTTAAAGAGCTATTCAAGGTGGGAGCAAATTGAATACCTTCGGGAAAGTCAGTAACAGAAGCTTATTTCCAGAGTTATGAATTTTAAATTTTATATTAGTTGAGTTAAGTGAAATGTAGGTACGATAAAGTTGCTAATTTTTGGGGGGACTTTAATAACGTTACGGCTTTCTGAAAAATTTTATAGAGTAATTCTTTAATTGATTTGGTTTTTGAATTTTGGGTTACCTAGAGACGTAAGAGATTGGGTAAGTCCATTCAAGACTACTGGGCCAATTCTCTTCAAAGATTTTCTTACTATTTTAGTTCTGGAATACTGTATACAAAAGCAATGCAGATCTATTAATTTTATAAAAGTGTTGGATACGTTTGGCTGGACGACTTGGTGAAAGACATCGCACATCATCAGACCGACTCGTTTAAAATACAGAAGTGATAGAGGCAAAGATTGTATGTTTTACCATCTTCTTTCGTTCTCTGGACATGAAGAGAACCCTTGGGTCCATCACCAACAGAAGTAAAGGCCAACAACTGAAATTCATATTCTGTGTATTTAGCCAAGCCAGTGACAGTTTTAGTAAGGTTTGATCCACCATGAATGGTCAGCATGGAGCTTGATGAGTTAACAGGGTGTTTCTTTTTGTAGAACAGTTTAAATCCTATGATGATCCCATTTCTGGAGTCCGCTGGCGGTAACTGCCAAGTTGCTCGGATACTGGTAGACGAGGCTGCAGTCACTGACAAGCTAGCAGGAGCTTGTGAAGGAACTGAAAATAAATAAAACAAGCATCGATGGATCAATATATAAAATAAAATAAAATAATTAATTAATTAACACTAAAAAATGTATTCCACAATATTGTTTATGCTGTAATCTCTTGATTATTAAAGGGATTATCGGTAATTTGCGTGCATTTTCCCATAGGCAAAATGAGAGCTTGTTATACCATGGGCAGTTCCGAAGATCTGGTCTTGACATATGTTTTCGTAGTCCTCTCCTTCCTGTCGCAGTCAAAAAGTGCTACAATTCATGGCAACTTAAAGTTTGTAAACCCAATGTGTATTTGTAAACTCTGAATATTGCTCTATGCACGGGCCAAATACGATTTCCTATCTTGGATATAATGTCCCTTACCATCTTCCTTTGTCTTCTCAACTTTTACAGAACTCTTCGGTCCCTCATAATGTAAAGAGAATGCTGACACTTGAAATTCATATTCTGTAAATTTAGCAAGCCCAGTGACAGTTTTATTGAGCGTTGCTCCATCGTTAATGACCAGTTTGGTTGGCGAGCCAGCAGATCCTTTCTTTCTGTAGAACATTTTATATCCCCTGACAATTCCATTTCTAAAGTCTGCTGGTGGTAACTGCCAAGAAGCACGGATACTGGTAGAACTAGTTGCATTCACTGAAAACCTGGCAGGAGCTTGTGGAGGAACTGAAATTGATCAATTTTACAAATAAAGAACACACTATAACCAGAAGGGGTACAGAGAATTTAGTTACCTTGCCCCATTCATTCTTTTAATAGAGCCGCCTTCGTTCAAGAAAGCTAGAAATTTTCAAAATGACAAGGGAAGCGGGGGGGGGGGGGGGGGGGGGGGGGGGGGGCAAGTAATAGACAAGTTATCTATTAACAAATTGCAAGAATGCGAATTATAAAAACAAAGTACAGTGGAACCTCGATTTAACGAACCTCTATTTAACGAAGTCCTCGATGTAACGAACGATATTCTATGTCCCGGCCAAAGTTACAGTAAAATGTATGGAATAGAACCTCGATATAACGAATTCCTCGATATAACGAACATAATCCGGAAGCCCAAACGTAAAATCTACCTCGATATAACGAATTACAATGTCAACACGCGACAGAAGATAAGTGAAAGTGTCGTTTTTTGTAAACAAAAGCTGCGCGTCTGCTTAAAAGTGAAAATAATTGCTACTGAAAGCCACCATGATTAATGAATTGCATCTCAAAACGCGGCACTTCTGGGCGACGAAAATTGCATTGAATTGCGTGACAGAAGTCACCTGTGTTACAAATCAATCATTAACTATGACCTCGATATAACGAACAGTTTGGTCGTTTCCCCTCAAGTTCGTTATATCGAGGTTTTCGATATAACGAACCCTCGATTTAACGAACAAATTTGGCCGGTCCCCAGCGAATTCGTTAAATCGAGGTTCCACTGTACAGTTCCTATAAAGCAATTTATCGTATTTCATCAGGGCCGTAGCACGGTCAAATTTTTTTTGGAGGGAGGTCCAGGGGCATGCTCGCCCGAGAATTTTTTTCAAATAGGGTCTCTCAAATAGCATCTCCAGCCTTCTGATAGTAGTTTTCAGCAACTTTAAACGGCTTTTAACTGCCAAAAAAAAAAAAAAAACAATCTTGTGGCCTAAACGCAGGGCATGCATTTGAGGGGCTGTAGAATTTCTAGGCTTTCAACCAAATTTATAACAAATTGTTGGGTGCTCAGCTAGAGAATGTCGTTTTGTAACTGGTTTGTTTTTAGTGATGTCATGGTATTAGATATGTGTATATAGAAACGTTTTATCGGACCAGGTTGTAATGTTAATAAAAGCTTCTACATTTTATCAGACTTCCTTACAATAGACGTTATCGGTTAACAAGTTCAAGTTGTACTTTCACACAGTACGGAGAACGTCCTCAAATCATTCATGCTTAAAGTGCATATGAAGTAATTTTTTATTTTGCCTTTTTTTGGAGGCTATTTTGTCTTTATTTCGAAATGATGAAAGAAATTTGTCAGAAAAAAATTTAAGGCCTCTTTTTTGCCGTCCAAAGTAGCACAATTTGCAGAAATCAGTGTCCCGGAGACTGGGAACGAGTTGTCGATATCCATGGCGTTGATGACGTAGAAAATACTTGAGATTCGTTCTTTTGTATGCTCACAGTGTGTTTTGTTCCATTTCTTCAAAAGAGTGTCAGACTGTGATGAAATTATGTCTTCTACAGAGCCTCTGTCAGACAGACAGAAAGTCGCCGAGGTCAAGGATTTCTCCTTTACCGCCATGATACTCGTGAGTTGAAGTATTTTCTACGTCACAGCCTTGTTTGGCCGCGCGCTCGATAGAGACACTTTCTGGCGGAGAATTCAAAACTTTCAAGCCGAATAATTTTACAATGGGAAGGATCTTTTCGACAAAAACCCACAAATTTAGATAAAGAAAGTAAAGCACTATCACTGAAACCATGGAAATTCTTTTTTTACTTCATATGCACTTTAAGTAATTTAATAAAATGAAATGAAAGAAACTGGAAATATCCCGCGAAAATGTACAATGACTACTTAAACAAGATCTAGCGTTCAACTTTGCACTAAAGGCAAAACCATGGATCAGATATGTTACTTAAACATAATTGTACTCATTCACTGAACAGGTTTGAACTAATTATGCAACTTGCGTCGGTCAGTGTTGTATAATCGTTAAACAAACTTACTACGTAGACCTCACGGACACTAACAGTTCTTTTCATCTTGTTTTGATTCTCGAGATAAAATTGTTACCGATGTAATTTAATTATTCCAACGAGAATATCATTATCATTTTTGTTTTCTTTCCATTTGTTAGTTAGCTGTAAGCTTTTGCAATATTGTAAAATTTACAGTCATGCAAATAAAGCTAAATGTTGTTGTTGTTGTTCTTTTCTTAACTGGATGTTTGAGTTGACTTCGACAACAGAAAAGGCAACTTTCATTGATTGTTAACTTGTTCAACCTGTTCAACCTGGTCAACCTGGTCAACCTGGTCAACCTGGTCATTGAAAAATAGATAGATCGATATACAATTCAATATTTATTTATTGATACAGCAGAGTAGCGCACCTATGGTTGCGAACTGTAGCTTGAAGCCTTTATAGTTAACTGATCCATCCGAGTGGAACATCAGGCGGAGTTCATTTCCACTGGACTCGATAGGATCAGGTAAATCGCTTCCGCATAACTTAGCGACCCGGTTGTTGGCGTCTGTTATCCCAACATTATAAACCTCCAAATAGTCGTAATTACATTCTTGGCTTGATTCTACCTACAAAGTCAAACAGTTCACTGAAGAACAATTTAGTCTAAATGCTAAGGTCTGCCGAGCTTTTGTGAGCGCGCTCGCGTAGAATACACACTCGACGGACCTTAAGAGAAAAGGGGAACTGCAAACAGTTGTAGCAGCTGTTCAAGCATGACAGTGTTGCGTTAAACCCACTGGCACAAGTAATTTTCCGGAGAAAAGCACGAGGTCAGTTGTCTTTCGTGTTAATTGTAAAAGGTGTGTTACACTCTTGTGAAGCTAATCCACAATTGTCAGACGCAAGGATTAAAAGTTGGAAACGTAAGCTACCGTGGTCTTTTATTTACCTCGCTGTGCAACACAGTACAGTCTAGAACACCTCATGACTCGGAGTTTAACTGACGACCAAACACGAAAAAGTTCAACTCTCGGAGTCTTCATCAACGTGCATACCACGGCAGGTAAAGTATTCAGGGTAAAAATGGACCGGGAGTTAAATTAAGAAAATACAACGGTACTTGATCGGTTATCATATAACCCCGAACAGCCCTCGCCCCCTTTAACCCCCTCCTGAGAAAACTAGAAATACCGCAAGTACCTCAAAGTCGGTAAACGTAAGTTTTATCCACGAGTCTTCTTTAACGCGTATCTTCCACTCACAGTCCACTTTGTTTGGGTAGGATAAAGAAAAACGGGGACTTCTGATTTCACCAGTACCGGTTGTAAGATCTCCTCCACACGTTACTGAAAGCAAAACAAATAAATCGCACCTTGTAACAGCAAATAAACCAAACAGTACTAGTATAACAGGAAGTAAATAATCCTGTATACCTCAGTTTAATATTTGAATTTGAGCAGAAACACTTCTTACATAGAAGAAGGCCGGAAAGATCCCTTTTCTACTGAAGAAAAAATATTGCTTTCTTTAGAACTCCTTGGAAGCCAGATCACTTTCAGATACAAACAAGTTTACAAAACAGTTTACAAAACACGTTTTGTCATTCAATCTCATGGTTATCCAAATTGCCTGGTTACCGTAATTAAAGTTGTGCTGTATTAATTTAACATTCCATAAATTCATTGTCTTTCGCAAATGGTACGTTGGCTGTTGCAACGATGATAGTTTTCTACATTCTCAAAAGTAAAACCTTATCTCACTTCTTTAAGTCACTAAGGCAAAAAAATAAAAATGAAAGCATTAATTATTTACAGTCACAACAATATGAAAATAACTGAGTTTGCTTATATTTTTCATTTTAACTTTTCCCCCTTTTTTGTAAAATTATTAAGTTAATTTTAATTCGCCATCTTTGATTTTCTTTAAGGCCCTGTCACACTATTGCGTATTAAAGAAACGTATGAGATGCATATGAAAATTCATAAAATAATTTTCATACGCACAAAATTCCCTTGATAATACAGTGTATGACCAGCGTACCTGACTTATGAGTAACGTACCTCTGGCGTAACTCTCGCGTATTCAGCGTATGCCTAGCGTATGTTTAGCGTATAAACCATACGTCCGAATACGCACAAAAGTTTTAAGCATGCCTAAAAAAAATTTCTGCGTCGCCGTATGCCAGCGTATGCCACCGTATGCGACCGTGCTTGAAACGTATACAACCTATGCATATGACATATGCAACCCCTAGCATATGACAGTGTATACCAGCGTATGAGTGATATTTTTCATACGCTGGCATACGCCAGTACGACACGCAATAGTGTGACAAGGCCATTAAACCTTTATTAACATAAGCCTAGCAATAGTAATGATTTTATAATTATTGTGGACTTTAGCGCAAATTCAGACGCTTCTTCTGAGTGGCATGGTTTTAAAAATTCCATTATATATATTATATATTATATAGGCTGGATAAAAAGGTTTACACAAACGATGAACTCTTCAGCAGAAGGACAGCTGGTAGGATCCAAGGATACGACGCCACCACGTGAATTTGTAGATAAGTATAATGAAAAACGATGGGGCGAACTTCTTACTGGTCCTGACTGGTTTAATAACGTTTCGGCCTTCGGCCTTCTTCAGAAATTGCTAAGATAAAAAATTATATATATTGTATTGTTATGAGTGAAATAAATTGAAATAAATTGAATTGAACTGGAATGAAGCCGGAAAATGTAACAGAATACCTTACCTGTTACGAACTGCAGCTTGAAGCCTTTATAGTTATTAGATGAGAAAAACGAACGGAACCTCAGGAAGAGTTCATTTCCCCTGGACACGATAGGATCAGGTAAATCACTTCCGCATAACTCGGTGACTCGGTTGCTCAGTTGTTCTGTTCTACCATTATAAATCTTCAAGGAAGCGGTACGACACCAAATGTCATATTTTATCTGCAAAATCAAACCAAAGGATCGTTGAATATTTAACAGTTATTCACCGAAGTGGTGGAGAAAAGTGTTGGATATTTGCCGAGTCGCAAGGCGGCGATGTAAATATCTATCACTCTTCACCGACACTGACGTGAATAATAATTTGAGAATGTACCAAACAAGTGGATAGTGAAATCCTCACTGAATAACAATCTACTCTTAATACTATAGCCTGATTCCAGAGGTAAACACCTTCTGCACTAGGAGACGAAAAGAAGTCAAATCAAGTGAAAGAATGATAAAAACCTTTAAAACCAAGGTCTATTTAGCTGATATTTCACATAAAAAAATAACTTTTTTGCTAATATTACACATGATGGACGAAAAATTAAAGCCCTACTAAACATGCACCGGTGAGTTTAGCCAAAAAGCCAGTAATTGCACTAAAATGATTATATTTTTTGTATATGACAGAAGTGTTCTGACTTAGTCTCGTGTCTACATAAAGGAAGGTATGCATTAAACTCAGGGAAAGGTATAACCTAAGTATAAACGTCCCCTAAAGCCCCATTCACATGAGTTCTGTTTTTTTTTTTGACAAATGATTTGCCCGTATTATGTATGGGTTACAATTTTCTTTTTCAGGTTTCTTTGATTATTCGCCGGCGAACACCTTCGTCATTTTTATATGGGAGTGCTCCCCCCTCCCGATGCATCATGTTGTCTTTCCACGCAGATTTGAACACAAGAAGATCACACTGATCCCTTGCCGCATAATATGAAGTAGATGAAAATAGTCTCTACTAATACTTTTTTCTGTCGACTAGAACAACACTCTGCCTATTTTGTTAACGAAGTCTATAGACACAATCCTTGTCTCATTTTCCATTTGTTTTGGTTGGAAAAGGCGCACTGGTCTATCACTGTATGAACGAGAGGTAAATTGGCATCGCTTCTCTTGATATCGATATATCCTTTCAGGTTAGCTTTTATTGCCCTCTTTATCTGATAGACATTTTATTCCAGCCTAATCACTTTCACCGTGCGTATATCTTCCTTACGGTATCCTGATTACCTATTATTGAAAACTTTGTAAGCAAACAAAACCCTCAACCCTTTTAAAAAACGATCCGACACGAAAATGGTCAACTTTCAAAGTTTTCATCAACAATGTGTACCTTAGCATTCAGGGTGAAAATGGAAAGGGGAAGTTAAATTAAAAAAATTTAACTAAAGTCTCCAATAAAGACGGTTGTAAACAGCATATAACCCCGAACCCAACCCTTTCCCCTCCAACCCTGTGTGCACTAGGATAGCTCTTGCATCTATCTCTCTACATCTATGCGAAATTGACCAGAAGATCAAGATGGCTGGGTATTGGCCAAGCTCATTTTACGGAGACGAGGTCGGGGTCCATATCAAATAAACAAAAGAACAAGGCCAACATCCAGCCATCTTGACTGAACAAGCTTGGTCAATAAAAGATTTATTATATATCCAAAAGCAAAAGAGGATGAACTCCTCTCTTGCCAAAAGATATTCTTTTGGATATATATACAGCGGGAATTGCCGAGAGGGTAAGCTTGCCCGCTCACAGAGCCAGCTACAGGATGAAATGTAGTCAGTACCTCAAAGTCGGAAAACGTTAGTTTTATCCGTGAGCCTTCTTCAACGCGAATCGTCCACCGACAGTCCACGTTCTCTGGGTACCTCAAAGGAAAACCGGGACTTCTGATTTCACCAGTACGGGTTGTCAGATTTCCTCCACACTTTACTGAGAGCAAAATAACAGCAAGATTAATGAACAACACAGGACTTTCCTCCACTTTCTCGAAAGTGTTAATCACTCTTAACAACATAATAGACTGACACTCAATAGATCTCATTTGAATATCAAAAGATAGAACCACCTTATCTGCGAGAGGTACTGTACTGAAATTGAAAATGTTTGGTAAGGTTGGGCGCTGCTGTACTTGACACCCTTACAGAAGCCCATACCTGTTTTCGGAGATGCCACACAAACATATAGGGCTTGTGAGGTGAGTACTCGCGAGATCTCATTTGAATATCAAAAGATAGAACCACCTTATCTGCGAGAGGTACTGTATATTGGAAATTTTTGGTGCGGTTAGACGGCGCTCTTCTTGACACCCTTACAGGAGCCCATACATGTTTTCGGGGCTGCCGTACAAACATATAAGGGTTGGCTTGTGTAGGTGAGTACCCGCGAGTTTCTTATAAACTTCAACCCCGCCCCCATGGCCTTTTCCGCGTCAAACTGCCGGGCGGAGACCCCGAACACAACTGTGGACAAGGCTACCAAAATACTCCAAAAATCCTAGAGTATTTTTTCTGGGAAAACACGATGAAGTACTAACGACACGACCGGAAATAACCTCCGAAAATGCCATGTCATCACTTGTCGTGGATGATACTCCACGATTCTTGGAAAATTTTGGTAGTCTTGTCCAGGGGCAGTACGCCGGCCCCGCCATTTTGAAAGCGGAGAAGGCCCTGGGGACGAGTTTGGTGAAACTTTGCGTTTTATAAGTATTTCGCTTGTTATTTAAGCCCGCTTACGAATAGAGTACTAAAGTGGGACGTCAAAAAAACTACAATTTGTGAAATTATGGGATTTGATTAGATATTCGGAAAGGGTATGGCGAAAAATGCCAGCTTGCCAAAAATCAGCATCTTATTGCAATTTGGGGGGTGAGATATTGGCACCGTTATGCTCTGATGACTCCATACAAATCTTTCTAATTTTTGCCTTGGTTCATTACGTAATGTCATCACTTAGTACTTTATAGCGCCCAAAGAAAAAAGGTTCCAGTTACTGAAACTTGACTTAAGGACAAGTCTAGAGGAAACGAGAAATCCATAGTTTCGTTGCTTACACAACTGTTTACAGCGACCGCAGCAATATAAAAGGCAGCGTAAACGACGGTGTAGCGGTCGCTTCCAGTGTTTTTCAACCGTTTTATTTAAAGGCTCACTGTCTCGCCGAAATTCAAAAAAACTTCGCACAGCTTATTTCCATGTTATATCGCTGAATACCACCAAATAAACAACTCAATTGGATAAAAATATACTATAGAGTAAAACAGAAGCAGTAGTTTGGAGATAAAGTGCAGGATTACAAGGATGGAAGTGGTTCATCAAATTTGATTTAGTGACAGGCGGTCAAGAAATCAAAATTGCCATTCTTCAGATCTTGTGGAATTTTCACTCTTTCACCCGCTATTTTGTCTCTTCAGTTAACATTTCTTTGTTTTCATTACTTTTGGCGATTTTTTCTTTCTATTTCAATGTCATAAACCAAGCTTAATGCAAACTCCTAGCCATCAACCAAAGACGTTTTCCGCTGATCAAAACACCAAGAGAAAGAAACAGCGAACCCAGCCAACCATAAACGGTTGGTCCTTATGGAACACTACCTCGAGTTAATTTTCACTTGCAAAAGTAAAACCCCATCTCACGTTTTAAAGTTTGACTACTCATTAGCAGTCATTGAGGTAAGGTGGAAAATTCAACAGAACACCTTACCTCTAGTTGTATACTGCAGCCAGAAGCCAAAATAGTTAGTTGATCCATCCGAGTGGAACCACAAGAGGAGTTCATTTCCACTCGACTCGATAGGATCAGGTTTATCACTTCCGCATAATTTGGCGACTCTGTTGCTCGAGTCTTTTGTTCCACCATTATATATCTCCAAAGAATCGTACGAACAATCCCATCCTGATTCTATCTACAAAACCAAACAGTTTACCGAATAACAATTTAGTTTTAATACTATAGACTGATTCCAGTGGTAAACTTACAAAGATGCTTTCCGTGATTCTATTCCAATAGCTAACAGTTCTAGGGGAGAATGACCGATATGATTATACGATTCAGTATAGGAATTGATAGACATGAACGAGTGCGGCCTTGTGTTCCTACTTTGCCGAGAGTGAAGGACGACTTAAAAACCTTAATGACATGGGTAAATCTAGATATAGTGAGACCCCCGGGGACACCATCGGAACAAGGAGAAGCGTCCCATGGAGGTTTTGCCGGTGTAGTTAATAATTAACCACCTGTTTTCTTGACTTAAGCGGTTTCAATTGAGTATCGAAAGGATTTTTCGCAATTGCTTTGGTTTTGCATTGCTACGGTTTGTGATTTGCTTTGAAATCTCGCGTTACTTTCTCAACCAATCAGAAGTAAAAGCAAAACCAATCGTCAATTGCTCGCACGCGTTTTCCCGCGCTTGGCGCCGGTTACAGGCACTTGCTTTGAGTTTTGATTGGTTCATTGGATTGGCTTCGTCTGTTGTGATTGGCCAGAGTATTAACTTTGGTTTTGGTTCAACGACACTCAACTGAAAACCGCTCTAAAATGCAGCCATTAACTCTTTCACTCCCAAGAGTGCCAAACATCAAAATTCAAGAAAAATTCCAAATTTCATTTTTGTAGAATATTGAAAAACAAATGGTACCATGCAAAAGTACTGCTGAAGAGGTTTCATATGAATGGTTACACCATAGGATTTTGTCCACAGAATCAATAGTTAGAACTACACTACATGTCTCCATAATTGACTCTGGGAGTGAAAGGGTTAATTTGAAAAACCGAAAAAGGCATGATTTAAATTTGCAAAAGCAACCATGCAATCAGAAATACCCACAACCTTGGACTGTTTAAATTGCGTATTGACTTGTCACATGTATATTACTGTAATAGCCCGTCATTAGGTAATTACAATACATAATACTAGTAGTATCTGAATCAGTCTTTTCTACTATAACTGCCAACGAAATATTAATGTATTCTTGGTTTGCATCTACGTCATATCAGGGGCGTAACCAGGACTTTTTCAGAGGTACGTACAATCAATTTTCAAACACTCTCTTTCCTCCCCCCCCCCCCCCCACCCTCAATTCTCAAATCTTTCTCTTTTTTTGACTTTTTCAGGAACGCAGGTGCGTACGTGCGTACAGGTAGCTACGCACCTGCATATCAAAATTTAGAAGCATTCGTTCAAACACAGATTTCGATTCCAAAATGTTTCTTGAATTATAGAGAGTTTAAAACTACACATCTCGGCCAAATGTTAAAGCGCCAGAGCATTTTGTTAAAGAGTTATAGGCGAACGAGTATTAGACATTTTTAGTAAAAATGTATGGAGCGGCCATCTTGGTGTCCCACTTAGGAACACCAACATGGCGGCCAAAAATGCAAAGTCTTAATTACACCAAAAATCTCATCACAAAATATTGGATTCACTATAAGTTTCATCAGTTCTTTATTGTATATTTTCACGGCTTATCTGAAACAGCGTGACGAATTGTGTGACGCATTTAAAACCTTTATCATCGTTAAAACCTGAAACTTTTTGTGAATGATTGTAGTAACACTAGTATCCATATACCATGTTAGAAACAGCTTTGTATGATGTATAGTTTAGATTCTTGAATTTTCAAGACATCATGTGCAAACCAAGAATAAGACAGGAATTCAACTTTTTGCAGGCAAGTCCCCGTGCGAGTCACGTGCATTTTCACTTCTTAAACAAGAAGTTATTGATGAAACACAGTTGGGTGTTTTCTGATTGGTAAATGGTACCATCACTGCACAAAATAAGTGATCTAAAATATGCCCTTTGCATGTGGTCCGATTTGTTTATCCCTGTATGTATTGCATCCCTAAAGCCATCAACACTTCCATTTCAAAAACTTCTCCTCAGTTGATGTTTTGTGTACCCATTGGTAGATTAGTTGTCCCCTTAATGGAGGTTAAGGAGGTTAAGGCAATAGATTATATAAGCGTTTTGCAAGGGACACATTGTAGTATCACTTTGAAAAGCCAAAAGACATTATTTCCATCAAAGGAAATCAGTTGAAAATAATAGTCCAGTTTTGTTAACAGTTAGTACACTGAAAATATTATTATGTGATAGTTTAGCATCGGATGGCCCTTAATTGTAACACACCCCTTGCATTAGGTCTGATATGTGTAAAGTTTAGCCTGAGGCTAAAATTTTCCAAGTTGTTTCCTTATGTCTTTGAAAATCGACTGAAATTGTTTTGTTTCCTTCTCCCTTTAAGAATTCACTTTATGTCATCATTTTAATTAGGTTCAAACAAAACATTTTGCATGATTGAAGGTACTGATCAGTAATTTTAGCAGAGATCCGCCTAGGTTTACAATGAAAAAGACTTGTCTTCGAAATATAACCGGCTAAGAACACTCCACTCCCCCACACCCCCACCCCCACTAACTCCACCCCCCCCCACCCCCCCCCAACCTCTGGGAACACTGGTGTTTCTCCAGCCTCTACATCTGCACGTATGATGAACTACACTGAGCCAGTACCTCAAAGTTGATAAATTTCAGTTTTATCACCAAGCCTTCTTCAACGCGAATCTTCCACGTACAGTCCGCGTCGTTTTGGTAGTTCGAAAAAGGATGACCTGGAGTTTTGATTTCACCATGACTGGTTGTCAAATCTCTCCCACACTCTCCTGAAAGAACAATCGATGAATACATACATACATACATACATACATATTTATTGTAACTCCCTAAAAGGGTTTTTCAGTTACAAGGTGGATAAAATAAAATACAAAGAATAACAATTAATTAATAAATATAAGTTATGTATATTCCTAATTAAATTAAATTAAGTTAAAAGTAATGAATCAGGATATTAGCTCCGTTTATAGTGTTCTAACAACTCAGTCTTCAATAATAAAGAATAATTCAAATGCATGGTTATAGAAATGTCCATTCTTTTACTCAAATTCTGTTCCACCATATTATTTGTTTGTTCTGCATTTCTAAACAATGGGAACAGCTGGGAATGCTGGGTACTCGTTGCACCAGGTCTGTATTTTGATGACAATAGGCCATTTGCACGCTGACGTCATATGACTACAACTACCAGAATCCTTCAGTTTTTTGTTTTGTAGTGCAAATTGGGGCTATTGTTATCTAAACCGCACTGGGATTACAAAATTTAAATAAGAAAGAAAAAACGAAATGAATTCTGGTAGTTGTAGTCAAATGACGCCATAGTGCAAATGGCCTATTCAGAGAATCCAAGAGCGCTTATCTTTTGAACGGAAATTTCGCCTTTTTTTGGTGGACAAATGAAACTGCGCTAAGCTAAGTAGTGCCTGGAACCGAGCCACAACTGACTGATCTCCCTCGGATTTTCCGGCTTAAAAATTTGGAGGTGAAATGACTTAGGAAATGGCATAGTTTGCTACGTGTCTTCCTGTAGCTCGGGGAGGGGTAAACTCCTAAATGTAGGATAGGCGTGTGCCGTGAAGATTTTTAAACCCTGACCCTATTTAACGGTAGAAAATCGAAATTTGACATCCTATTTAAGGGAAAAACGATTACTCAAAATTGTGTGAACAGGCCTAGTTTCATCATAGTCATATATGTTTCGTTTAGCTGGGTGTTCAGGTACTGTAATTTAGCTAATACAATTTAAAGGAACCCTAATCAAGGATCACAATACTAAAAAGATACCATATTTAAGGACTGAGTACCTCGTAAACCATACCCCCCCCCCCCCCCCCCCCCCCCCCGGGGATGTTTAGGTACTGTAATTTAGCTAATACAATTTAAGGGAATTCTAACCAAGGATCACAATACCGAAAAGGATACCCTGTTTAAAGACTGAGCACCTCAAAAACCATACCCTATACCGCGGCACATACCTATATATAGCTTACATATGGGAGCACGTCTAAGTTTTTACCTAAGGCTAAGCTTTGAGCCTGAAAACGTTCTTACAGTGTAAGACAATTTGCAATTTACAATCAGTAGACGATATTTCTGAATGAAAAGAAAGTATTAAAGGGACACCTCTATTACGAGGACACTTCTCTTGGTCCCGGCTGGCAAAACGCCCATATAATCTTAAGTTTGTAATTATCACCTATATTAAAGAGACGCCTGTACGAAGGGGACACTTCTTCTGGTCCGGATGGTGTCCATTTTATGGAGGTTCTACTGTATAAGAATCGAACGTGTAAATTTTGGGCTGAGGCTGACGAGCTGGGACTGGACGTCAGTGTCATTATTTCGCGTGTACATGTATGTGGTGTGGGTACGCGTCCCGGGGGGGGGGGGGGGGGGGGGGGGGGGGCGGGGTACTCAACAAAATTTTGTACGGGGATGCTCCGCCCCGAGGTCCAAACCCTTACCCTTTCATATACCGTTTTTGACAGAAAAAGTACCCCTTTCATATACCTTTCATTGAAAATGGTACCCCTTTCATATAGCCTTTACGTGCGTCTGTTCGATATATTTTGAAAGGCGCTTTTTATAATACTTAAATCACAGTTTTCCCTACGTTTTTTATACTTCAACTCGTGTTTTCGCTACCTTTTCCTATTCTTCGTGAAATCCTTACCCTTTCACATACTTCAACTCGTGAAATCCCGACCCTTTCATATACCTCCAGCCTCAAAAAAGTACCCCTTTCGGGCGGAGCATCCCCGTATAGCCCATTATAGGGAGTACCCCCCCCCCCCCCCCCCCCCCGGGGTACGCGTGCGCTTTTGTTCACGTGTATAAATGTAGAAAGTTATCGTTTACACTGACTGTATTTTTTCCTAAGCTAGTTGAAATTTGTAAGTATTTTTTTTTTGTTCACAGGCTATACCACTGTTTGCTGAAGTGTTGTAAATAATGTAATGTTGTGTTTTTGGTAAATAAAGTATTACTTTTCCAAAAAAAAATTATTTCGGCGATTTGAGCCTGAAAACATTCTTGGCACGTTCTTAAGATATATGGTACAGTATTTTAGTGAATTTTAGTTCTGAATAAGAAGAAATAATTTTGTTCTTGGGCCATCGTCGCTTGATAAAAAATAGAACACAAACCGCGGTGATAAACATATTGATCATGAACTTATTCATTTTTGATAAAACTTGACGTTTCGTATGCTGGTACATACTTTGAAGTTCTACAGATATTAGACATGCTTCAGTATTATAAAATGGAAAAAACTTGTATGTATGTATGTATGTATGTACGTTTTTGTGCTCATTGTAAACATGGTAAATATAAACTTTCTTAACAAATTTCAGCCTGGGTACGTTTTTAGCATGTTCTTAAAATTCTGGCCAATCTCAGCCTCGATGTTTTTATTAAAAAAGTTCTTACATAATAATAAAAATAATGTAATTATACTGTGTGGTTACAATCTTGAAGACAAAAAACTCTGCACTTTTTATCAGTTCATTCTTCATGGCAAAAGAAACATCTTTCTACAAAGATTAGAGCTAAAATCGCCTATTAACGTTGTTCAGTTTTTGGTCAAACGAACAAGTTCTATTCCGTATAAAAACCTCTCCTTTGTTTATTATAAGAGATGTAAATAGGCTTATCAAATGGCAAGTATGTGCAAGTTTGCATGTGTGTGTCTGTAATGTAACAGTGTAAAACATGATCAGTGTGCTGAATATTAAAGTCATTGCAAAAAAAAAAAGAACACTTCCCAAGAAAACTGAGAACAATTATCACTTACTGTTATATAAAAAGCTCAATCCACTACCGATGTATATCGAAGCCACCAGAAAGGTTAACCTCACAGCCGTGAAATGGGTGCAGCCGAGTACGTTCATAATGTTGAGGGATTAGGCCTAACCAACCTCGTTGCTTCCACGTTGACCAGATAATAATGCTTTGGCTTTACTGCGAATTTATATCTAAAGCCGCGATTCCTAAAACCGAAAAAAAAAAACACTGTAAACCACGCAAAATCCGTTTGATTAAGCTGATCCGGCTTTTAGCTGTTGTCCTGAAAATAATACGCGGAAAATTGAATATAAACATGAGTGGGTATTAAACTAATAGTTTTAGAAAATAGACTCGATGGTCTTTTTTTGGCAAAAATGCCAAGATACTAAACTTTGTCGGTTTTAACGTTCTATATAGACACTTTTAATAAATACCACGATGCATCATTTTCCGCTAATGACGTCAAACATATTCTTTTGAATTCTCTTGCAATTCAAAAGAATATGTTTGACGTCATTAGCGGAAAATGATGCATCGTGGTAATTATTAAAAGGGTCTATAGTTTTGTATTAACGAAGAATCTTGGAAATTCCAAAAATGTCAGGGAGCTACCATTGAACCTCTCTGTCATAAACACGGACTCTAAAGGGACGGACCAAGTACTAGAATAGTATCCAAATAAGGGCGTGACCAGAGAGGCGTTTGTATTACAGAAGGCATAGAAGTCGCCATTTTTTAAATTATTGATATAATCTTTTTGCCTCCTGCACGGGACAGCTATCCTAATTCCACTGATACTCGATTTCCGGATTTCGGGCAAAGTTTCTCAATAGAAAAAGAAAAAGGAATACTTCGTATTTTAAATTCGGGATCATGACTAACACACTTTGATAACGGAATAATGAATTAACCACAGCAAGTCTCTTTTCAAACTGATCAAATCCACCTTTCGTTCCTCAAAGACGTTCTAATCACAACTTTTAATCACAACTCCCTGTAAGACACACGTGACTCTGACATGAAACTAGTTCCGTTAAAAATCATTAAAAAATAACACTTCTCGTGACTCGATACGTGTGGAACTACATCTTATCTCAAAGCAAATTATTTAGAGCCACACGCACGGGATGACCAAAACGTGATGACGGAAATGTCATACAAATTTCCGATTTTGTGATTATCTTCCATATTTTCTGTGTTTATGCTCAGTTCTATATTGCGAAATTCTGCTTGTAAATCACATCGAATACCATAGAATTCTGGTTATAAGCCCACCCGGTTATGGGTCCATCAGTTTAGTAACAATACATTGTTTCGGTTGTACCCCCTTCCCGCATCCTATATATAAGCACACGGGCACAGCTTCTGAACTTACACCGAATTAAATAAAACAACGGTGCTTTATCACAATAGTTTTTGCTTGCCAGCCCCCCAAAAAATTAGTACGAAGGTGTTAAAGCCTAGGGCTTATAAACAGCATTTTACGGATGCACGATCACTGCAACAAATCGTTGAGAATAGCCGGGTCATTTATTTAAAGTAATGATCCGCATGAGAAGGATAGCGCCAACGGCAATGGAATGTCAAACACGATGGAATGTCAAGAATTTTCATTGTTAAAACTAGTGATCTCATTGGCCTAGACTCAAAAACCGCTAAAAAGTTAAGGTTCAAGGTGCATTTTGTCTAATTTTTTTAAGGTTTCAAGTAATTTGAGACCCAATCGCACAACATACAATTTTTAAAAGAAATTGTATTTGGGGAACTTCATCAAAGAAGCAAAATTATTAGCTATTGTCTTCTGCTATTCTGATTGGTTAAGCACGAACATTTCGTAAAATTTATTTGACGCAAATGGATTTTTTTTATTTTTATAATGAAATATAATTATTAACCATCAGGTCCTCCTCTATTCTTGAAATCAAAGATATTCTATGTGGGAAAGAGCCAATGCCGCAGAACAATGAAGTTTGCTATCGTTCTTATGTGGAACAATACTTAAGAGTGACTTTCCCTAAATACCAACTATAGCCGTGCAAGATAGAAAAATCGAAATCGCCCAAACTTTGCCACAATAAAGACCTTAGAAAACTATTTTAGAAAATATAGGTTTCAGCTGTTTTGGATTTATATATTCCAAGCAGGACAATATTTTAATATTTACCCTTGCCAGAGGCCTCAGACAGGCGAAAAATGCTCTTTTTAGTTGGCCTCGTGTGCAAAATTTAAAACAGGCTGGATCACTATTTCACTACTTTAGAATCCAGCGATCCTTTCTTTACCTTTTGCCGTTATTAGAATGTAATAATATTTCAACTTCAATTTTTGGGAATTTTTTTAAGTTACCGTTAGAAACGGTGTTTTTAAAAGTATCAAAATTGGCTAACTTTAGAAACAAAAATCACTACCTGGTACATGGTTTTTGAACTCAAGTTAACATTCTAATAAAACAGCAACTCTAGTTCTATTGAAATATGAAATAAAATTTTGGGGCAATTAAAACTGCGAAGTTTGACAGCCGAAAACATTCACGCTATTTGATCGAAATTGGAGAATGTTAACCATCAACAACAGTCGCATCGCCCGCCGATAAAATTGAATTGCCCTAGTGTTTTATTATATTTTCTTCAAGGAGACCTTTCTCGTACCACTTTATGGTCATATTTAGGTTTTGCTGGTAAAATGCATCCTTTGTGGCTTCGAAAAAGTTATATTCCTTTAGTCGTTTCTCAGGCAAATTAAGACAAGTCGCTTTATACTCTGTTTACAACCAAGAATTATCGCCGATAAACCCTTGTGAATCTCTTCATCTTCACTACTTTTTTAGGGCATCTTCTTATATGATAACATAAGACATAAAAATAAAACAAAACGAAAGTAAAGCGGGACTCACCTTTGATTTCTTTGGGTCAAGAACGATACAAGAACGTCGAGAAAACAAAGTCCGTTCATCGCCGTGCCGAGCGTGACAGCATTGCGAGGCACCGTGACAAGTTTTACTAAGTCCCAGGTCACCAGCTCTGTCACGTCAACATTTCGTACATCGAAGGTGGAAAACGAGTAGTCTCCTGAGCTACTGTCTAAACATTTATTAGTAAAATTCATGGCAACGTAATTTTGTTTAAGTCTGACGTAACATTGAATTCATTGCAATAACTGTGAGTCATTCTTACAACTGTGAGTTTTGTGCTGCTGCACTTGTCTTACAATTGGTTTCTGGTATTGTACCCCTACAAGTTTAGGAACATCTTTGTTTCGGAATTTCGTCTGCAGCCAGGGTTCTCAATATCAAAAAAAGTTGATGGGGAACCTTTACTCCAGAACAATAAAGCTCCCAACCTTCCAAAATATTGGATTTACCGCCGGGGGGGGGACTATCCAGTTCGGCTTTTACATAAACTTCTTCATCGACCTCTACATTCTTTCTTCCCTTTGAAACTGGCAATGAGATTACACCGAGAAGTCCCCAGAAGAAAACTGGCTCTCTTAACGAGGTGGTTGTGAATAATGTAGAGTTCGACGAAGAAGTTTCTGTAAAAGCCGTAATGGATTCTGTGGCAAATCCACTATTTTCCTGTCCAAAGGATGATTGCATAAAGGCATACACGCGTCACTCGGCTTTAGAAAATCATTTGTTCTACGAGAAATGTGAGTTGCGCCCTGTTAAAGAGACACTTATGGACAAGGCAAAAGCCATGTACATGTATTACGAAAAGCTGCAAGGTGATGCAAGTGCTCCTCCCCCAACTCTGGAAGGTATGCCGCTTCCAAGTCTAACAACAACAACTGAAGCACTACCGGAAGGATGGGCCCTAAGATCGAGCAAGAAAACCACACGGTTTAGCTAGAAAAAGAAGAGCGTCAAAACAGCGACACATACAACGTGAATCCGGCCACGAATAACAGGACGAAGACACAATAGCAGCTGAAGAGGAAGCGGCAAATGAACATGTCCGTTCAACTGTTATGAAAGAAGTGGCCTTGACGCACCCAATTGTGTATGACATGTTTAACTTATGTGACATGTTCCAGTCACGTAAACTGCAACAACTCAGTTTATTAATGCTTCGCACTGTTTTGACGTTGAAATAGAGCACATCAAAGGGCGAAGGAAAGCACCTTATCTTTCTTTGTTAGAAGACCTTATAAAAGCATGCAACTGTTGTGAGGGGGATCCGGCTTAGGATTTTATTCTTTGGGAACGAAATATTCAAAAGCCATTAAGCCTGCAATTCTTTTTTGTCCCCTTTCAAGAATTGCCCCACTCTCGAAAAAGGAAAAGAACGAAATTTCGCGATTTTAATCTGGCGTGTTTAAGAAACAAAAATTGTTCAATTTATACAGTAAGGTTGGAAGAACATACCAAGCATATTTTGGCTGCGAATTCTTATTCTGATTACACATTTCCCTCCAAAGTTGATGTTCAACAAAGTAAACCAATACCACCGAAGTATTAGCTAGATTATTGTTCTGGAGTAAAGGTTCCCCATCAACTTTTTTTGATATTGAGAACCCTGGCTGAAATTCCGAAACAAAGATGTTCCTAAACTTGTAGGGGTACAATACCAGAAACGAATTGTAAGACAAGTGCAGCAGCACAAACCTCACAGTTGTAAGAATGACTCACAGTTATTGCAATGAATTCAATGTTACGTGCTTTAAACAAAATTACGTTGCCAAGAATTTTACTAATAAATGTTTAGACAGTAGCTCAGGAGACTACTCGTTTTCCACCTTCGATGTACGAAATGTTGACGTGACAGAGCTGGTGACCTGGGACTTAGTAAAACTTGTCACGGTGCCTCGCAAACGAAACGACTAAAGGAATATAACTTTTTCGAAGCCACAAAGGATGCATTTTACCAGCAAAACCTAAATATGGCCATAAAGTGGTACGAGAAAGGTCTCCTTGAAGAAAATATAATAAAACACTAGGGCAATTCAATTTTATCGGCGGGCGATGCGACTGTTGTTGATGGTTAACATTCTCCAATTTCGATCAAGTAGCGTGAATGTTTTCGGCTGTCAAACTTCGCAGTTTTAATTGCCCCAAAATTTTATTTCATATTTCAATAGAACTAGAGTTGCTGTTTTATTAGAATGTTAACTTGAGTTCAAAATCCATGTACCAGGTAGTGATTTTTGTTTCTAAAGTTAGCCAATTTTGATACTTTTAAAAACACCGTTTCTAACGGTAACTTAAAAAAATTCCCAAAAATTGCAGTTGAAATATTTTTACATTCTAATAACGGCAAAAGGTAAAGAAAGGATCGCTGGATTCTAAAGTAGTGAAATAGTGATCCAGCCTGTTTTAAATTTTGCACACGAGGCCAACTAAAAAGGGCATTTTTTGCCTGTCTGAGGCCTCTGGCAAGGGTAAATATTAAAATATTGTCCTGCTTGGAATATATAAATCCAAAACAGCTGAAACCTATATTTTCTAAAATAGTTTTCTAAGGTCTTTATTGTGGCAAAGTTTGGGCGATTTCGATTTTTCTATCTTGCACGGCTATAGTTGGTATTTAGGGAAAGTCACTCTTAATGGGTTCCTACATATTAATGAAATCGACAAGCGTCCATGAACTGATCAATGAAGTGTAATAAACATGATTGCCGTAATTACGACTATTTTGTATACTACAAGTACCAGTAAATTCCCTCCAAAGTTCGTGGGCGGGGACGGGTCCTGTATGTGAATTTGTGCCCGGATTGGTTCTGTAAAAATGTACCGATAATACAGTTTGTCGTTTATCTTGTGAAGGAAAGGAGAGGGGACGGGGGGCGGGAGGGGGACGGGGGGCGGGGGGGGGGGGGGGGGGGGGGGAGGGAGGTTTGAGAGCGTTATTGAATTTCTTGCTTCACCAGCAGAATTTCGTTCGTGGTCCTTTGCTTCTTATTTACTTGTTTTATTTTGGGACCGTAGATCTTTTCAGATCCGATATGCTGCTTATATATTTTTACATGGTATTGGCCATGTATTCGCTGAGGGATGGTTCTGTCTATCCTCACTTTCTTTATCGCGACAACGACATGATATTTCAAATTCATGGTCACGCGCCGCTGTGACGTGGGTCAATTGGCAAACGTTTGAATTTGAGCTCATCTGTAGTCATCACCACGTGCGATTTGGTAGAGAATTGACGTTCGCGCTAGTTTTTCTATCTTTTTGCTGCTGCACCGTGCTGACGAGACCCAACCAGATCGAAACAGCTGTCCACGGTTGCATTTTGGCTTTCAGTTTGGGCTCTATCACGGTGTCGTTGTTGCGTTAAATGTTCTACGTAGTATCAGCCTTGCTTTGTACTGTGATCTTATTTGAGAAGAGGGGGAGCTTAATGGAGGATTTACTGTAATCCAGTTAGTTATAAGAACTTGTATTTTCACTACAGTAGCCCCCCCGCCATCTCAACCTCTCAAGAGAAAGGGAAAAGATAAGTGATGGCGTCATGATATAACTTCAGGGCTTATAGCCAGATCCGAACGGTGTTGAGGTGGATGTCCTGATTACGCTCGAGGAGCATAAAAGATAAGTGATGGCGTCATGATATAACTTCAGGGCTTATAGCCAGATCCGGACGGTGTTGAGGTGAATGTCCTGATTACGCTCGAGGAGCACTGGAAACTAGACACGTATCACGAGCTCAGTTCACGATAACCTTCACCTTCAGTTTCTTTATTGGCGAATATTTTTTTTTACAGTTTTAGCCTCATTGGTGTATGCGCCTAATTTTATAATCGAGCTTAAAAAAAATCAACTCTGAATATTGATAGGGCATAGCACAATTATTTTTCTCTGGAAATTTGAGCCTGATTTAATTTACCAGATACTCTTTGTGCAATGCTGTTTTCAAAACTCGAAATTTTACAAATTAAAGGGACACTGTCGTCCGATCACCGAAGTTAAGCCCTGTCGGGCGAGGTTAGTACTTGGATGGGTGACCGCCTGGGAATACCTCGTGTCGTAGGCTCATCATTTTTCTTTCCTTTACTCCCTTTCATTTTTCATTTTTTTGGTTCCGTCAAGGAGCCACTCGTCCTGAGGAGGGCAAACTGAAGCCAAAGTCATGAAAACATAGCATACCTTCGACGATATTCCAACGACAACAAATGGGCGACGAAGTCACATCGAATTTTGCCTGAAGCCACGACCTAAATATCCGATTTTCCAAATATATTCGTTTGTGGTTTCTGGACCACGCTATCTTATATTCTGCTTGATCCTCGAACTTCCTCTTCCGTCCCGAATTGGTTCTTTTCCCTCCACCGCCGCTACTAGTCGACGCCATTTTGAAATTGACGGCCAAACTGAAGCCAAAGTCATGAAAACATAGCATACCTTCGACGATATTCCAACGACAACAAATGGGCGACGAAGTCACATCGAATTTTGCCTGAAGCCACGACCTAAATATCCGATTTTCCAAATATATTCGTTTGTGGTTTCTGGACCACGCTATCTTATATTCTGCTTGATCCTCGAACTTCCTCTTCCGTCCCGAATTGGTTCTTTTCCCTCCACCGCCGCTACTAGTCGACGCCATTTTGAAATTGACGGTTCAACTTGAAAAATTCAGGCTGAACTTTTCAAGTTTCGATTCGAAAAACTCGCGTATGCGCCCTCGTGACAGTGTCCCTTTAAAAAGAAAGTATATGAGCTCATTAACGCTTTTGTCACCCAGCAATTTTAGGATTTTGGAAAGCTGATATTTTCTTAAATATTCTATGCAAAGAGCTAAAATTTGGATAGATTACTCAATTTGATAAGCTCTCTCAACTTTGTAAGTCAATTTGTATTTAGCACGATGCCTTCTCTACGTAAATTCTTATTTGCCAATGAGACAAACACAGGACGAAATAATGAATTTACTAATCTTTAAGAGAAAATTAAATTTTACTTAAAGGTATCGAAAATCTTTAAGTTGAGACGTAAATACTCTTAAATGTATTAAAGTAAGTAAGTATCTTTAATGTGTTTAAGAACCTTTACGTTATCTTTAATTCAACTTTTCAACAACTTAAAGACCCTTAAAGGCAACTTAAATTGTTCATTACTAGCTTTAAGTGTTGTCAAGTAAAGGCTTATTTAAGTAATTTACGGTGCACTTAAAGATAGTCGAAATTGTTCTTTAAGTTTTCTTTAATGAACCTTTACTTGCACTTAAAGTCGTTATTTCGTCCTGTGAAAATGTAAACATTAACGACAGCAGATGTTTCTGCTCTGCAGTACACAACCGCTACTTTTGAAGGAAAATTGTGAGGAAAATGCCATGTTGTTTATAAACTCAGAAGAGGAGAACTGACCTCTCTTAAAAAATTAACCGTCAGATGACTAAAAAAAATTTAAGTTTTATTTTTGATAAGGACTTTAGGAGTCAGTGAAGTGTTCAACCAAATAATCTTTACTTCATTCATCCCACATGAGATGTTCACGGAATGAAATATATTATCCCATACTAGTTCCGGTTAAATAAAACAAGAACATAACCATCAACATATGACTGAAAAATCAAACAATCACAGTTACCTGATTAAACGCTTATTTGACATACAGAGTGTTTTAATGTTAGTCCACAATACAATGTAATATAAAGAGGGACAGAACGTGCACTTAATTTGAAGTCCTGGATTTATTTTAATGACCTCTTTAATTGTTTTTTTCTCATTTGAATGATTTTGTGTTATTTTGTAAGATAATCGATTGATAATGATAAGTTAAGATTATTATTCGTTCTTCTGAAACTTTCACATCTCATTGTAACAACATAATTTCCTCTTGACACGGGATTTTTTTCGAGGTCACAAATGCTAAAAAGACGACGTTGCGGACAGTTTTAGTGCCCTTATTCATCTTCGTCAGGTATTTAAAAATGTTTAAAAACAATTTGGTCGATCAAACTGTGGGACACGTGAATTTTGACTCAACTTCAATGTAGTAGTCCTTCTCTTGCCGTCTCCTAAGCATGAAAAACAGGTTTTACGTCTTTGTAAGATAAAATCACTTGTTAAGTCTTGGTAACCTAGCGTTCGTTTGAACCCTGAGGCAAGGATACAAAGCCAGTAGGTATTAACTCATAAAAACCCACTCTGGGGGTAACACCGATCGCTTAGCACCCGCGCCTCCGATTCCAAGGAAACGCTTGGTTACCAAGACTAAACGAATTGCGTCAACGTCTTGCAGTGATGGGTATCCTTTGTAGGAATTTAAATTTATGTAGATGTATATGTAGAATGCCGACGCTGTTTCTGAAGGAAATATGGTGTTTTACAAGCTTCATCCACGAACTATATGAGGTGAAATGACTAGAAAACTGACACAGGACTACTTAAATGTGAGTAATTTAAGTCTATTTAAGAGAAATTAATTATATTTTGGTAGAAAATATATGATCATGAGGATTTTACGGGAGCAAGTAAAATGTCCGTAATAGAGAGGTGTCCGCAAGAAAATCACGGAACTAAATCTTGTAAACATAGAAATAATTCTTTAAGCCAACGCCAAAGTTGCATCGAGGTTTCTTCGTTCCCGGTTCGGTGCTAGGCGAATAATCTTGTGCTCCGTAACAATTTCCATAATTTTCCACAGCAAAGAAACTCAGTCCCTTTGTTTTGGCTAGGCGAGCACATTTCTTAACCATCTTTTCCATCTGTTTATAAAAAGGCGTCACAAACATCCAATCGATCTCGTCGTTGAAGCTTCGAAGAAGGGTGGTAGAAAATTTGCCAGAGCAACCAACTCTATCTGATAAACAGAAATAAAACATTACTAGAAATACGTGACTCGCAGAACCTTGCGAAGCTCGGGGGAGGGAGGGTGCACCGCAAAATTTAAGCGACGGGGAAGGAAGGAAGAGACGACACGACACGACACGACACGAAGTCCAATTACTAATTAATAGCATCAATAACAAAATTCGAGATTAAAAAGTCTATCAGTGGACTTTTCTGTATTCAAAACGTCACAGGGATATTAATTTTCTATCAGTCTGATACCTATAGAAAAACAGCAACTTTACCATTACAACTATCCAATTAATACAAAAAGTTGTAATTGGACATCCAAAAGGCGTGACCGCGCGCCAATTGCGTAAGAAATGGGCGAGCAGACCACCAATCATAATCGAGAATTCTGTTGCTGATACGATTAAAAGTATTAAATCAACCCGCATTTCTGGAATAATTTCGTACAATTCGGCTTCCTACTAGCAGCATTATATGCTAGGTTTATGAGCATAATTGACAAGGGCCTTTAAGATGACGCCAGTCTTCCAATATGGCCGTCCATAAGTTTATGTCGTAGTTGATCCGTAGTTGTTTTTCGTTCATTCTCTCTATTCACTCACGTGTATAAGACACCTTTATGATTTCTTGTATCAGAGGATATTGGTGAAATGTTGAACAAAATGCCGAGGGGTTACCCTGCGATGAGTCTGTCAGCGTATGTGACTCGTGAAAACAGGAGGTACGGTCCGGCTTGATATTGAAATAATAATGTTACTTAATTAGCCACCTTAAGTTTAAAAAATACAATTGATTTATAGTATTAGCTGTAAACTAAAATGTTTGCGACAAGCTCGGAGACAGACGTCTTCTTTTACCTATTCAACTTCACATTATAAATGAAGAATTAAAATAATGTAACAAAACATTCCCTTGCTTTAGGGCAGGAGCCATCAATATTGATGGGCTCCTGTTTAGGGCCAATACCTACCTATGCAAATCGTAGAAGCGTTGCACGATTTGGCTTCCCCGGAATTACCATCGCAAATTCTTCCACCGGCGGTCGGTGCAGGATTGTCACACTTCCGCTCACGTGACATAACACCAGTTGCACATGTCACGCTACATTTAGTCCACTTGCTCCATGCAGACCAACCATCATCGACTGCGTGACAGAAATTGATTACAGGTTGGTGACATGAATGAGTGTCGGATGCGGCCGCTCGCTGAAATCCTATTTGGTACCAATTTATGACATGTCGGTTCAGGCCGAAACGCAGCCCGCTCTCAGGACCCTGTGAATACCACGCGCTCGCAGAAACCCTGGGGACAAGGCATGTTAAATGATGCATTGAGGAATTTAGGGACCTTAAAAAACGTGAACGTTTAATTACGTCCTAAACGTCCCGGATTTTCCTGGACAGCAACCGAAAGTCAATTTAATGCAGGCATACTTCTGCTTCTTCTTTCGAATATCTTTGACATCCGGGTTTCAAATGACGTCATAAACAATAAAAAAATCTAAACTATACATTCTACAAAGCTGTTTTTAGCATGGTATGTGAGTACCATTGTTACAATCCTTCAGAAAAAGTTTCAGGTTTTAACGATGTTTTGCTTTCGAATTTTAAGATTTTAAGTGCGTCATTTATTTCAGATAAGCCATAAAAATAAACAAAATTGAACCAGCTGAAAGTTATTTTAACATAATAGATGCTTATAAGACGATTTAATGGAACTTATAGTGAATCCAATATTTTGTGATGCCAAAAATTTCAAACACTTACGTGCCGTTATTTGTACTTGTGTTGGTGTTGCCGTTGGCTTGGATGAAATGTAAAAGAGAAATATTAACATCATACTGTGCTTAACATCACGTCGTATATTGGACGATTACGTCATTGGTATGGATCATGTGATGTTGGGCTAGTAATGAGTTTTTATCTAGCGTTGCTATGGCTCTCGTGTGTTCTTTGACGCGTGTTTTTGGCGCGCGTGGAGTCTGGCACATGTAAATAATTCCCTTAGAAGCCTCTTCACTTATCTTTTCCTTAGTTTTCTTTAAAATGTTTGAGATGGAGTGAATGGGTTTATGCATGACGTTTAATAGCTGAAGAAGGTTGTAGCAACAACCGCAACGTCCGTTTTTATAATTTTTAAAGTCAGCGTCAACACTTTTTTATATAAAAGGAGTAAAGTTAAATGTTATAAACCTACCATTTGAGATGTTGTGTTAGGATCTTCATCGGGGACTAAAAATGAAAAAAAAAAAAACATCGTTACGATAATCAAAAACATGTACATGTACATCAATTTATAGCTGGTTTAAACATTAAAGAATTAACTGTAAAATTTAGCAATAAAAATATTATACTGGCTCGTTATATAAATACAAGCGCTTCATTGAATAATTATTTCTGCGGTAAATAATAGTTTTCGAGACAATTCAATGAACCAATTAGAACGTTTTCAGATTAGTTGAGTTTGTAGCCCAACTTTTCGTAACCGATGACATAGATGCGTAGAAATGAGAATCGCAACAAACGCCAATCACATACGAATGGCTGAAATCAGTACAGGGCTTTGTTGTCATTGCAATTTACGGGCGTGTGAAACACAATTGTGATTCCAGGTCTTAGATCACGTGCATTTCGTTTGTTTAGGTCAAAAATTTGTCAAAATCATCTCTGACATTGAAGAAATAAGAACAAGAGGAAACAAACCACAGCCATTTTTAACTCGTAAATAAGCGAAGGGACAAATATGCTTATTTTCACTCTTTCCATCACATAGCTGTAAACTTTTCTTGGTATATAATTCCGCTGAACAGTACATAAGGCTTGCGCATATATTTTCCCTGTTCCAAATGCGATAGTAATGGTCACGTGCCTTACCCATGGGGACGGCGTTTGAGGGAGAGGAGGGTACCAGTGGGGAGTTGGATGCAGAGGGTGGGGGAGGGGAGGGTATCAGTGGGGAGTTGGATGCAGAGGGTAGGGGAGGGGAGGGTGGGGAGTTGGATCACCACTGGCAGAGGGTGGGGGAGGTGGTCGGTAAAACGCGTAGGAGAGGGGAAGGTTTGAAGGTTGTTTCGTGTTAATAAGTTGGCTCGTAGGAACTTTTCATTTAAGTCAGTTTTTCAACGAAGGAGAAACTTTGATAATTTATCTTAATGTTTATTTTCTGAATGAGTAGTTTTTTAGTAAAAGATTTTACTATAAAAATTAGCGATAAAAAATCACGACGTTTCGACCTCTCCGAGGTCATTTTCAAGTGGATGTAAGAATACAGAATTAACATAAATATATTACAGTATAAAAGCATGTAGAGAGCACAAAAATCGGTGCCCCTTGTGAATCAACAATGCGTTGTATACCATTTCCAGTGTGATCTGTGTGATGCAGGTTATGTCGGCTACACATGCCGACACTTACATCAACGCATTGAAGAAAACAAGGGGTCGGTAGTCGGAAACCACCTCAGAGAGCAGCATGATATGGACTTGAATGACATTGCGCGAAGTTTTAAGATTTTAAAGAAGTGTCAGAACAAATTTTATTGTCTTATTTTTGAAATGCTTTTTATCAAAGAACTCAAGCCAACACTGAACAAACAGTGCGACTCAATCCGCGCTAAGTTATTTGTTTAGAAAGTCCTTTTAACTCTTGTTTTATTTATTTAATTAGTTTAATTTTTTATCACCTATATTTACATATTTTACCACATTTTTGTGCTTTTATACTGTAATATATTTATGCTAATTCTGTATTCTTACATCCACTTGAAAATGACCTCGGAGAGGTCGAAACGTCGTGATTTTTTATCGCTAATTTTTATAGTAAAATGTTTATTTTCGGTAGTTTCTTGGTGTTGCGGATGGTGTGATCACCAAATGACGTAAAACAAAAGATTCAAAAGACACTGAACAATACCCACACCACAACACAAAAGCTAACCAACAATGGTTTCCGCAACACCAAGAAACACCCTTATTTTCTCTCGAATGTTTTTATAATTGCATTCCATTTCTACCCTGGCCATCAGGGACTAATGACACTTCTTAAAAAGTGCCTATTACCCCTGGGAGGTATCTTCAGAATCAACTCTATGTACATTGAATAGTTGAATGGTAAAATATTTCTTGTTTTGAACGTCGTGTTAGTGAGTTTTTGAATTTACAAAATGTTAATTAGATCACGTCAACCCGGGAATCATTTATTATACAACGACTTGTTTTCACCTCCAAGTAATAGTTTTTACGAATCAATTGTCTATCCACAGTTTATTTTAAGTATTTATCAAATTAAATATCCTCAAGCTGTAAACTGTGCATTGTAAATCGGCGTAGAAATAATGGAAAAGTCCCGGGTTTACATTTTGTACTGAATTCAAATCTCTATAACTCACAAGCGCGACGTTCAAAACAAGATCTATTTTACCATTCAACTGTTCAATGTACATAGAGTTGATTCTGAAAATAACTTTCTTGGGGTGACAGGCACTTTAATTGTTTTAGTCACCACTAACATCAATTGTAGGTTCCTTTCATGATACAAATGTCTTTTCGCGTTTCCAAATGATATCCAATAATGTTAAAATAGCCTCTTAATATGAAATCTTGCTCTTCAGAGCTCAGAGCGTTTTATTGATAATCACTGACAGAATAGAATATGACAAATGTACTGTTAAACTTACCAACGCAGTCAAGTTCACACCCAGTATTACAACACTTCAGCCCTAGGCCTAGATCAGGACAATCTCTGTCATGTAAGCAATAATGTTCTGGTTCCTCTGGACATTCTGCTGGAGGCTCGAATACTGGACATTTTCCCGCACGAGACTATGGATAAAAAGAAAACATGATACCATTATTGGGCAGAAAATTTCATTCAAATAAAAGGTACTGAGCAGTACTTTCCTATGGTGCTGCAAGTCATGGTTTACAAGGTTAAGTTCCAAATTTTCAATTGGTGGATGTAACGGTACGTTACCATTTACGTAAGATCAAAGCTATTGAGCAGTACTTCCCTGTGTTTCTGTCTGTTGCTATGTATAGTCTTTTTAACTTTTGATATTGAGCAGTAGTTTGTTCAGTTTCTTGTGGGGCTGTTTATAATGGTGTACAGGGCGATTCTAACGTTTGAGTGTGTGGATGACACCCAGCTAAAGCTGACCATTCAGAAATGGAACCTATGGCGAGCAGTACTTTTCTTTGTATTCTTTATTATGTTTTACACAATGTTTCTAACTTTTGAGCATGTGAAAGAAATCCTGAAGTGTGATCATTTTAAAATAAAATTAAATGGAATTAACTATACTGAGTAGTACGTTGCTATACTGTTCTGTTCGACAGCGTGCTGTACAAAGTGGTTTGAGGCTGTACGTGGAGGAAATCCTGAATTAAGTCCATAAAAAGTTATTCCGAATCGATAGCCGGTACGTTCAAAATGCCACAGTATTATGATTTTATAATCTGTTCTTTTTTAACGTTTAGGCAAGCATAAACCTTTGAAAATAGTCAATCTTAAACCTACTGTTTGAGTTGGTGTTGCAGGTCCATCACCAGAGATGGTTTCTAAAGAAGGAGACAATAACAATGCCACATTTCACATAACACTGACTTGACGTAATAAAAATGTTTTTAAACTTCCAGTAGTATGAACATTTGCATGTCAAAACATAACAAAAAATGATTGGAATATGCGGGTCACAAACATTTGAAATGGATTTCGTCAAAGTTGATCAACAGATCTCTAGGGACCAATTTACACAGTTTAAATACCGTAATTCTTTACATGATGAGTATATATTTTTAAGGTCTGCAATTTGAGGTCGGATTTATCATGCAAAAACGCTCCTAATAAATTCCAGTTTGATCTCGATGTAGTTTCCCACGCAGCCGTGTGGGAGACTAATCTGAACCTTTACTGTACCCGAGGAGTCGTGAATTTGATGTGAAACTGAGTGTCTTTCCCCGGGCGGGGTGGGAAATTTGAACCGGAAGTGTCAAGTTCAAAATACATCTTTTTTTTGGCCGGCGCCTATCAAACGCACGTGGTAGCAGTACAGATTCAACATGGAGCAATTTAAAGGGAAAATATCGTTTTTGTTAGTGAATGGCTAGTGAAAAATAGGCTGACAAAGCTTTGCAGTGTTTTTGAAGGTATGTATGAAAAGTTAAATATGTTAAATATTTATTAATCGAGTCAAGGTGGCTGTCTCTATTTTATATTTTCGAATGGCCCATAATACACTTTGTTTGCCCTCCAAATTTTGCATAAACTATTGTTTTGAAATGCTCTTGGGAATATGCAGTTCTCCCAAGAGCATTTACAAACAATAGTTTATGCAAAATTTGGGGGGCAAACAAAGTGTATTATGGGCAATTCGAAAATAGAGAATTGACAGTCTTTTCATATTCGCAGACCTTGAATGGCCACTGATTAAAAGGAAAAACACTGTGAAATGAACAACAACCTCTCTCAAACAAAAAATTCATAAAGGAAACATTTGTCAGTTGCTATAAAACGCGTTTAGAATTGTAATAAATTTTCACTTCTGCCGCCATTTTTCTATAACACAATTTCGAGAGTAAATACTGTTTAAGACTTTCACTCCCAGACTCAATTATGAAGACATGTATTTTTTTTTTACAGTTGCTCGACACGAGTTAATAACATGTTTGTTATGCTCCTGTCTTCGCGTTGCAAATGTTAAACTACAAGTACGTTGTATTTGTAAGCGCTCAACTTAATGTAAGACTTAAGTATTTTGCATTGTGCATTAGCAGTGACGATATAAAATATCGCAAATATAATTCTATATGCCAAAAATTTCAAACACTTACGTGCCGTTGTTTGTACTTGTGTTGGTGTTGGCGTTGGCTTGGATGAAATGTAAAAGAGAAATATTAACATCATACTGTGCTTAACATCACGTCGTATATTGGACGATTACGTCATTGGTATAGATCATGTGATGTTGGGCTAGCAATGAGCTTTTATCTAGCGTTGCTATGGCTCTCGTCTGTTCTTTGACACCTGTTTTTGGCGCGCGTGAAGTCTGCCAGATGTAAAAAATTCCTTTAGAAGCCTCTTCACTTATCTTTTTTTCTAGTTTTCTTTAAAATGTTTGAGATGGAGTGAATGGGTTTATGCATGACGTTTAATTGCTGAAGAAGGTTGTAGTAACAACCGCAACGTCCTTTTTTATGATTTTTAAAGTCAGCGTCAACACTTTTTTATATAAAAAAAGTAAAGTTAATAGTTATAAACCTACCATTTGAGATGTTGTGTTAGGATCTTCATCGGGGACTAAAAACGAAAAAAAAAAAACATAACATCGTTACGATAATCAAAAACATGTACATGTACATCAATTTATAGCTGGTTTAAAAATTAAAGAATTAACTGTAAAATTTAGCAGTAAAATATTATACCGGCTCGTGATATAAATACAAGCGCTTCATTGAAGAATTATTTCTGCGGTAAATAATAGTTTTAAAGACAATTCAATGAACCAATTGTAAATAGTTATTTTAATTGTTAAATGATAATAAAGTGGTTGTGTTATATTTAAAAAAAAAAAAATTCAATGAACCAATTAGAACCTTTTGCAGATTAGTTGAGTTTGTAGCCCAACTTTTCGTAACCAATGACATAGCCGCGTAGAAATGAGAATCGCAACAAACGCCAATCACATACGAATGGCTCAAATCAGTACAGGGCTTTGTTGTCATTGCAATTTACGGCCGTGTGAAACACAATTGTGATTCCAGGGCATAGATCACGTGCATTTCGTTTGTTTATGTCAAAAATTTGTCAAAATCATCTGTGACATTGAAGAAATAAGAACAAGAGAAAACAAGCCACAGCCATTTTTAACTCGTAAATAAGCAAAGGGACAAATATGCCTATTTTCACTCCTTCCATCACATAGCTGTAAACTTTTCTTGGTATATAATTCCGCTGAAAAGTACATAAGGCTTGCGCATATATTTTCCCTGTTCCAAATGCGATAGTAATGGTCACCTGCCTTACCCATGGGGACGGCGTTTGAGGGAGGAGAGGGTATCAGTGGGAAGTTGGATGCAGAGGGTGGGGGATGTGGTCGGCAAAACGCGTAGGAGAGGGGAAGGTCCGAAGGTTTCGTGTTAATAAGTTGGCTCGTAGGAACTTTTCATTTAAGTCAGTTTTTCAACGTAGGAGAAACTTCGATAATTTATCTTAATGTTTATTTTCTCTTGAATGTTTTTATAATTGCATACCATTTCTACCCTGCCCATCAGGGCTAATGACACTTCTTAAAAAGTGCCTATTACCCCTGAAAGGTATCTTCAGAATCAACTCTATGTACATTGAATAGTTGAATGGTAAAATATTTCTTGTTTTGAACGTCGTGTTAGTGAGTTATTGAATTTACAAAATGTTAATTAGATGACGTCAACCCGGGAATTATTTATTATACAACTTCTTGTTTTCACCTCCAAGTAATATTTTTTACGAATCAATTGTCTATCCACAGTTTATTTTAAGTATTTATCAAATTAAATATCCTCAAGCTGTAAACTGTGCATTGTAAATTGGCGTAGAAATAATGTCAAAGTCCCGGGTTTACATTTTGTACTGAATTCAAATCTCTATAACTCACAAGCGCGACGTTCAAAACAAGAACTATTTTACCATTTAACTATTCAATGTACATAGAGTTGATTCTGAAAATAACTTTCTAGGGGTGATAGGCACTTTAATTGTTTTAGTCACGACTAACATCAATTGTAGGTTTCCTTTCATGATACAAATATGTCTTTTCGCGTTTCCAAATGATATCCAATAATGTTAAAATAGCCTCTTCATATGAAATCTTGCTCTTCAGAGCTCAGAGCGTTTTATTGATAATCACTGACAGAATAGAATATGACAAATGTACTGTTAAACTTACCAACGCAGTCAAGTTCACACCCAGTGTTACAACACTTCAGCCCTAGGCCTAGATCAGGACAATCTCTGTCATGTAAGCAATAATGTTCTGGTTCCTCTGGACATTCTGCTGGAGGCTCGAATACTGGACATTTTCCTGCACGAAACTATGGATAAAAAGAAAACATGATACCATTATTGGGCAGAAAATTTCATTTAAATAAAAGGTACTGAGCAGTACTTTCCTATGGTGCTGCAAGTCATGGTTTACAAGGTTAAGTTCCAAATTTTCAATTGGTGGATGTAACGGTACGTTACCATTTACGTAAGATCAAAGCTATTGAGCAGTACTTCCCTGTGTTTCTGTCTGTTGCTTTGTACAGTCTTTTTAACTTTTGATATCGAGCAGTTTCTTGTGGGGCTGTTTATAATGGTGTACAGGGCGATTCTAACGTTTAAGTGTGTGGATCAGTGACACCCAGCTTAAGCTGACCATTCAGAAATGGAACCTATGGCGAGCAGTACTTTTCTTTGTACTCTTTATTATGTTTTACACAATGTTTCTAACTTTTGAGCATGTGAAAGAAATCCTGAAGTGTGATCATTTTAAAATATAATGAAATGGATTTAACTATACTGAGTAATACGTTGCTATACTGTGCTGTTCGACAGCGTGCTGTACAAAGTGGTTTGAGGCTGTGGAAGAAATCCTGAATTAAGTCCATAAAAAGTTATTCGATAGCCAGTACGTTCAAAATGCCATCGTATTACGATTTTATAATCTATTCTTTTTTAACGTTTACGCAAGTATAAACCTTTGAAAATAGTCAATCTTAAACCTACTGTTTGAGTTGGTGTTGCAGGTCCATCACCAGAGATGGTTTCTAAAGAAGGAGACAATAACCATACCACATTTCACATAACACTGACTTGACGTAATAAAAATGTTTTTAAACTTCCAGTAGTATGAACATTTGCATGTCAAAACATAACAAAAAATGATTGGAATATGCGGGTTACAGAAATTTGAAATGGATTTCGTCAAAGTTGATCAACAGATTTCTAGGGACCAATTTCCACAGTTTAAATACCGTTGGTAATTCTTTACATGATGAGTGTATATTTTTAAGGTCTGCAATTTGAGGTCGGATTTATCATGCAAAAACGCTTCTACTAAATTCCGGTTTGATCTCGATGTAGTCTCCCACGCAGCCGTGTGGGAGACTAATCTGAACCTTTTCTGTACCCGAGGAGTCGGCAATTTGATGTGAAACTGAGTGACTTTGCCTGGGTGGGGTGGGAAATTTGAACCGAAAGTGTCAAGTTCAAAATACATCTTTTTTTGGCCGGCGCCTATCAAACGCACGTGGTAGCAGTACAGATTCAACATGGAGCAATTTAAAGGGAAAATATCGTTTTTGTTAGTGAATGGCTAGTGAAAAATAGGTTGAAAAAGCTTTGCAGTGTTTTTGAAGGTATGTATGAAAAGTTAAATATGTTAAATATTTATTAATCGAGTCAAGGTGGCTGTCTCTATTTTATATTTTCGAATGGCCCATAATACACTTTGTTTGCCCCCCAAAGTTTGCATAAACTATTGTTTTGAAATGCTCTTGGGAATATGCAGTCCTCCCAAGAGCATTTACAAACGATAGTTTATGCAAAATTTGGGGGGCAAACAAAGTGTATTATGGGCAATTCGAAAATAGAGAATTGACAGTCTTTTCATGTCCGCAGAGCTTGAACGGTCACTGATTAAAAGGAAAAACACTGTGAAATGAACAACAACCTCTCTCAAACAAAAAATACATAAAGGAAATATTTGTCAGTTGCTATAAAACGCGTTTAGAATTATAATAAATTTTCACCTCTGCCGACATTTTTCTATAACACAATTTCGAGAGTAAATACTGTTTAAGACTTTCACTCCCAGACTCAATTATGAAGACATGTATTTTTTTTTACAGTTGCTCGACACGAGTTAATAACATGTTTGTTATGCTCCTGTCTTCGCGTTGCAAATGTTAAACTACAAGTACGTTGTATTTGTAAGCGCTCATCTTAATGTAAGACTTAAGTATTTTGCATTGTGCATTAGCAGTGACGATATAAAATATCGCAAATATAATTCTATATGCCAAAAATTTCAAACACTTACGTGCCGTTGTTTGTACTTGTGTTGGTGTTGGCGTTGGCTTGGATGAAATGTAAAAGAGAAATATTAACATCATACTGTGCTTAACATCACGTCGTATATTGGACGATTACGTCATTGGTATGGATCATGTGATGTTGGGCTAGTAATGAGTTTTTATCTAGCGTTGCTATGGCTCTCGTGTGTTCTTTGACACGTGTTTTTGGCGCGCGTGAAGTCTGCCAGATGTAAAAAATTCCTTTAGAAGCCTCTTCACTTATCTTTTCCTTAGTTTTCTTTAAAATGTTTGAGATGGAGTGAATGGGTTTATGCATGACGTTTAATAGCTGAAGAAGGTTGTAGCAACAACCGCAACGTCCGTTTTTATAATTTTTAAAGTCGGCGTCAACACTTTTTTATATAAAAGAAGTAAAGTTAATAGTTATAAACCTACCATTTGAGATGTTGTGTTAGGATCTTCATCGGGGACTAAAAACGAAAAAAAATCATAACATCGTTACGATAATCAAAAACATGTACATGTACATCAATTTATAGCTGGTTTAAAAATTAAAGAATTAACTGTAAAATTTTGCAATAAAAATTTTATACTGGCTCGTGATATAAATACAAGCGCTTCATTGAAGAATTATTTCTGCGGTAAATAATAGTTTTAGAGACAATTCAATGAACCAATTAGAACCTTTTGCAGATTAGTTGAGTTTGTAGCCCAACTTTTCGTAACCCATGACATAGATGCGTAGAAATGAGAATCGCAACAAACGCCAATCACATACGAATGGCTGAAATCAGTACAGGGCTTTGTTGTCATTGCAATTTACGGGCGTGTGAAACACAATTGTGATTCCAGGGCTTAGATCACGTGCATTTCGTTTGTTTTGGTCAAAAATTTGTCAAAATCATCTCTGACATTGAAGAAATAAGAACAAGAGAAAACAAGCCACAGCCATTTTTAACTCGTAAATAAGCGAAGGGACAAATATGCTTATTTTCACTCCTTCCATCACATAGCTGTAAACTTTTCTTGGTATATAATTCCGCTGAACAGTACAAAAGGCTTGCGCATATATTTTCCCTGTTCCAAATGCGATAGTAATGGTCACGTGCCTTACCCATGGGGACGGCGTTTGAGGGAGAGAAGGGTACCAGTGGGGAGTTGGATGCAGAGGGTGGAGGAGGGGAGTTTATCAGTGGGGAGTTGGATGCTGAGGGTGGGGGAGGGGAGGGTGGGGAGTTGGATGCAGAGGGTGGGGGAGGTGGTCGGCAAAACGCTTAGGAGAGGGGAAGGTCTGAAGGTTGTTTCGTTTTAATAAGTTGGCTCGTAGGAACTTTTCATTTAAGTCAGTTTTTCAACGAAGGAGAAACTTTGATAATTTATCTTAATGTTTATTTTCTCTCAATGTTTTTATAATTGCATTCTACTTCTACCCTGGCCATCAGGGACTAATGACACTTCTTAAAAAGTGCCTATTACCCCTGAAAGGTATCTTTAGAATCAACTCTATGTACATTGAATAGTTGAATAGTAAAATATTTCTTGTTTTGAACGTCGTGTTAGTGAGTTATTGAATTTACAAAATGTTAATTAGATGACGTCAACCCGGGAATCATTTATTATGCAACTACTACTTCTTTTCACCTCCAAGTAACATTTTTTACGAATCAATTGTCTATCCACAGTTTATTTTAAGTATTTATCAAATTAAATATCCTCAAGCTGTAAACTGTGCATTGTAAATTGGCGTAGAAATAATGGCAAAGTCCCGGGTTTACATTTTGTACTGAATTCAAATCTCTATAACTCACAAACGCGACGTTCAAAACAAGAACTATTTTACCATTCAACTATTCAATGTACATAGAGTTGATTCTGAAAATAACTTTCTAGGGGTGACAGGCACTTTAATTGTTTTAGTCACGACTAACATCAATTGTAGGTTTCCTTTCATGATACAAATATGTCTTTTCGCGTTTCCAAATGATATCCAATAATGTTAAAATAGCCTCTTAATATGAAATCTTGCTCTTCAGAGCTCAGAGCGTTTTATTGATAATCACTGACAGAATAGAATATGACAAATGTACTGTTAAACTTACCAACGCAGTCAAGTTCACACCCAGTATTACAACACTTCAGCCCTAGGCCTAGATCAGGACAATCTCTGTCATGTAAGCAATAATGTTCTGGTTCCTCTGGACATTCTGCTGGAGGCTCGAATACTGGACATTTTCCCGCACGAGACTATGGATAAAAAGAAAACATGATACCATTATTGGGCAAAAAATTTCATTCAAATAAAAGGTAATGAGCAGTACTTTCCTATGGTGCTGCAAGTCATGGTTTACAAGGTTAAGTTCCAAATTTTCAATTGTAACGTTACCATTTACGTAAGATCAAAGCTATTGAGCAGTACTTCCCTGTGTTTCTGTCTGTTGCTATGTATAGTCTTTTTAACTTTTGATATTGAGCAGTAGTTTGTTCAGTTTCTTGTGGGGCTGTTAATATTATGGCGAACAAGTCGATTCTAACGTTTGAGTGTGTGGATGACACCCAGCTAAAGCTGACCATTCAGAGATGGAACCTATGGCGAGCATTACTTTTCTTTGTATTCTTTATTATGTTTTACACAATGTTTCTAACTTTTGAGCATGTGAAAGAAATCCTGAAGTGTGATCATTTTAAAATAAAATGAAAGGAAACAAGAAAACTCTGTGAGTATTATAATAGGGCTGTTAAGGATATCTTCGCTCCTTTTACTTCAAAATTTGAACAATTACGTCCCAAATACAAATTTTCAAAATACTCTTCTAACTCTTCAAGAGAACTAATTTCAATCAATACACACGGCGTCCCACATGGATCATTCATTCCTGTACGATCTCTACTTTGTGAATCAAACACTTTGAATACACCATCCCTTGTGTCAAAAATAGCGACTGTATAAATTATTGTTGTCAAAATAAATGACTTATAATTATCACGTAACAACGATTCAAAAGCCTCAAACAAAGGTAAACAACAACTTTCTTCTATTATACTGTTATTTAAATAATGTAAACTTCCATAATAACTTTCACTATACTCTAAATTGAAAGTTAACTCTCCCATACAAACAACATCGGGAACTTCAGTTAACATAAGGCATTCTTTTTTTGTTGAATTAGAAAGATAAGTATGAAAAATTCCTGCAGAAGAAATTGTTAAGAGAAAAAAAAATCTTGCACAAGTAAGCACGTGAAAAAAAATTCAAGCATTTTGGTAAAAAAGAAAATTCTTGCAAATAGAGATGCTGAAAAAAAATCATGCTCAGAAGAAATTGCCCACCCCCTCCCCCCCCCCCCCCCCCCCCCCCCCCCCCCCACAAAAAATTAAATGGTCAGTCCCTCAACCAATATAAATCACAAACCACATTATTAAATTCAACAAGTCACCACAACAATACAATAACGTTACTTTTAACACTACATATTCAGTAGTGAAATACGAGCCTTTTATAAACAGGTATAAAAAATGAGAAACGGCGGGAAAAACATTACCACGTGGTACCTTTTAGAGTTTCGTAAATGCGATCTATTCTCGTAATAAAAGATACAAGATGACACCACATCAAACATAAATCATAGAAGATAATATTTAATAAGACTCCAACGTACATATTAAATCTGTTAGTTCTTTCACCCCTTCTTTCAGAAAATACTAATAAGCTTATAACATGTTATCTCAATATTAAAATGCCACTTCACTTTTTCCTGTACACATCCTTGACATGACCTTGGTTAAAGTGATTGTTGACTTAAAGATCATGTTCTCTTTCTCATTTAATTAAAATTGAAGTTTTTCAGCCTGCGTCATTCAAAATTAATTTAAATGCTTTTAGCAGCAAATCTTATCACTGAGAGAACAATGAACGATAGAAGAAAATCACGTTCCTTTAATGTTCCATGTACGATGATGTAATTGCTCACCTCAAATTCTCTCTTTTCACTCTTCGGGGCGTTATGTTATCAAATAAACCATAAGTCCTTTTTTCCCAACAGACCAGAAGAAGAAGAAGTCTACGCTTGGAAGCGGCTCCATCCGATAGCATAATTCGTTGAAATATCAGATTGCAAATGAGCAAAATGATCCAACAAAATTGAGGGAATACTTTCCCAAATTCTGCATGCTGTATTACAAAGCAGAAAGCTTTCCACTAATTTAAGCTGCTTTATCTAGTGTAGAAACTCTCTTCTCTGCAGAATCGAGACCTCTTTGTCCCGGGGGGGGGGGGGGGGGGGGGGAGGAGGTACTCCCGTATATGAGCTATATAGGTATGTGCCGCGCGCTGTGAAGGGTATGGTTTTCAGGCAGTTTAGTCTGGGATAGGGTATAGTAATCAGAGATTTTTGGTCTAGAATAGGGTATCATTTTCAACGAAACTGGAGGGGAGGGGGAACTCCCATATAAAAATGACGGGGGTGCTCGTCGTACCTTTTAGGGCTCAAAATTTGGAGATTGGTACCGCTTAGGGTACTAAAATCTAAAATGACCACCGTTAGAATTATCGCGGTACCTTTTAGAGTATGAGCCGAAAAAATATGACAGAATATGACATGTGTTGTTTTAGAATTGGTACCTCTTAGGGGTAAAAATTATTTTGAGCCACGCCCATCAAACGAGATTCTGGTACCTTTTAGGGTGTTTTTGGAAAATTTCCGACGAGCACCCCCGTCATTTTTATATGGGAGTCCCCCCCCCCCCCCCGGGTTTTTACTGACCCCTGGCATCTTAGACTGTGATTGTGAACGAGTTTCTGGAAAATAGCGAGTCTGGAATAGGTCTAGGATAGGGAAGGGTTTTTCGGTGTTTAGTCTAGAATAGGGTTGCAAAATTCAGCTAAAATGGTCTAGTACAGTGGAACCCCGTTAATACGGTCACCAACGGGCCATGAAAATTTGACCGTATTAACGGGGTGGCCGCATTTACGGGGTTTCATTATAAGAAAATCATATGGGCGCGCGTTTCGCCGGGACAAAAAAAAGTGACCGTAATAACGAGGTGACCGTAAGGCGGGGTTCCACTGTATAGGCCCAAGGGTCTCAGAGTCCCAGCGGCACACCCCCGCCCAAAAATTTGCCGAGTACCCCTCCGCCCCCCCCCCCCCCCCCCCCCCCCCCCGGGCTCTTTGTTGAGTTTAGAAAAATGTTTCAGAGTAACCGAATAACGCAAAATCTCAGGCAAACATGCCACCGCGAACTAGCCAATCACACCTTGAACAAAAGGTAAACAAATGGGTTCAATTTAGTCCCAAGGGACTTAAAGAGCTACGAAGTGAACATAAGATATTTTAGGAACGTCATTAGACTGGGAAAATTATTTGCCAATGTATTTTTCGAATTGCTTGCCGTTTTGCGTGCAGTGAATTTGGTTAGTACTCGAGTTAGCCTAAATATACGCATTCTAAAATGCTGAAAATGTCTCCCTCTGTCTCGTTCAATTCTCGCCCAGAATGCATAGCCGAGAGTTTATGTGTTTAGCTAAATATACGCATTCTAAAACAATACAGATTTGTTGTCTCTCTCTGTCACGTTCAATTCTCGCCCAGAATACAGCCTGACAAATGGCTTTTGTTGAGTTTCACAAATCAGATCAAATCAGTCTCGCTCAATCATGCTAAATGCTAAACAGATTATCACCGAGACAAGACCGAGAAGAATGGCTCGTTTTAGGCGTAATTCGAGACAAATTTGGTGTCTCGCTTCGTCTCGTTCAATGCACGCCGTAGAAATCAAGACGATTCACCCTTCATCCTTTCCTCCCACAACGCTATAAACACCCTTTACACAAACAACCTTTTAATCAATTTCTTAGCCTACCCACATCCCCATTTACTTCACCTACACCACATATTAACTTATCTACTCTCAAATCTCCAAAATCCGGGGGGGGGGGGGGGGGGGGAGAGACTTCCACATAACATTTACAATTAGTAGTGCTTAACAATAAAACTTCTTTTCAACCATGCCCATCTAACGAAATTCTAAAAGGACATTCCGTCATTTTCATATGGCGGACCCCAATCAATAAGTGACTACGAAACAGCGTCCATTTTATATATCGGGCAGGCTTGGCAACAAGCCAGCCCGATCAATTAACTATACTGAGTAGTACGTTGCTATACTGTGCTGTTCGACAGCGTGCTGTACAACGAAGTGGTTTGAGGCTGTGGAAGAAATCCTGAATTAAGTCCATAAAAAGTTATTCGATAGCCGGTACGTTCAAAATGCCACCGTATTATGATTTTATAACCTGTTGTTTTTTAACGTTTAGGCAAGTATAAACCTTTGGAAATAGTCAATCTTTTAAACCTACTGTTTGAGTTGGTGTTGCAGGTCCATCACCAGAGATGGTTTCTAAAGAAGGAGACAATAACCATACCACATTTCATATAACACTGACTTGACGTAATAAAAATATTTTCACTTTCATTCGAGAATTTTATTCTTGTAAAAATAGGGAGAAAGCTTCTTGCGTGTGAAATGACAAGCTTATGACAGAAAAGATAAAAGGGAATAAAAATCAAAACAATCTAAATGAACTCCAGGTCACAGGAAAACAATCGCAAAGTCAACGGCCCATGATACATTAAAATTTTTCATTTTGGAAGCAATTGTTTGAAAGACTCTTGAAAACAGTGGGCACCATTTCAACATTGCAAAAAGGAACACTTATAAAGAAAACTGAGGATAATTATCACTTACTGTTAGAAACCAAGCTCAATACACCACCGATGTATATCGAAGCCACAAGAAAGGTCAACCTCACAGCCGTGAAATAGCTACAGCCAAGCACGTTCATAATGTCGAGGAATTAGGCCAAACCAACTTCGTTGCCTTCAAGTCCACCAGATTTGGCTTTGATGTGAACTTATATTCAAAGCCGTGTTTTTTAAACTGAACTGAAACACGCAACATCCGTTACTCTTCAGCACTTCCTGTTTTGAACTGTTTCAGAGGTAACTGAAAGTTAATATGAGAATAAAGAGGATGCTGTAATTTTTGGCAACCTTGCCAGAAACGTCAAGGCCCCGTTAAAAAGAAGGAAAGTTATGCCGGGTAGTACCACTACCTTATATGTCAGAAAAATAAATAATTGTTTATTAGTTGCGACAAGCACGTATTTTCTACAACTGTTTAATATCGGTTTGTGAACAGTACACGTAAGTAAAAACGCTAAATCGATCGCTTTATATTTTCGCTGTTGATTTCAGTTTCTGCGTTCATTTCAGTCAATATTTCATTTTCACTTTCATTCGAGAGGTAACTGAAAGTTAATATGAGACTAAAGAGGATGCTGTGATTTTGGCAACCTTGCCAGAAACGTCAAAGCCCCGTTTATAAGAAGGAAAGTTATGCCGGGCAGTACCAGTCAGTACCTTATTCTGAGCGAGGCAGCTTTTCACTTACTTTGTTGAAAAATAACTCCAACCGTTTTCATAATTTTATAAACATCGCGTGCCGCTCAATTCTGTGAATTGCACGGATTTGTGGATCCTGTAATTGCAGGCTCTGCGGTTGTTTAATTTGCAATCTGAGACCACCGGAGCATGCTCTCTAGGGTAACTGCAGGGTAACCGGGGGCACGGAGCATCACGTGAACGAATGGCTCGAAACTTGCTACAACTCCACAACGCAACCAACTTATATTCTCTTGCGCATTGTATAAGAAGTTTCGCTCCAATTTTTTTGACGAAGTCATTGAACTGATACAACTTTTTCAAAGACTTCGATATCAACTCAAATATTTTGTTCCTTTTTAACAGCATTGATCCCTTTATTTGTAGATCAGTTGCTGCTTTTACTTTCGATATCATGAATTATAGATACAAAATATTATTTCAGAAGTAAATTTAATTAGAAATTAAGATATGTAGCTTAGGTAATGCCATGTATAGATATGGAAATACCTCAATAAATTGTTGTTGTTGTTGTTGTTGTTGTTGTTGTTGTTCTATCTACCATTTTCTAATCCTTTCCTCCCCCCTACAAAAAACTCTGCTCTGGTCATATAAAGGTTTTAATAGATTTGTTGTGTTGAATCACACCGGAGTACAATGGATTGTGTGAATTCAACAATTTGTTTCTGTTTCAAGAATCCGGTTTCGGATTAAGAAAAAGGACACCCTAAACTTTCTTAATATGGACAAATTGACCAGTTTTATGATCAAGTCACCGGAAATTTCTCAATATGTCAGAAAAAGAAATAATTGTTTATTAGTTGCGACAAGCACGTATTTTTTACAACTGTTTAATATCGGTTTGTGAACAGTACACGTAACTAAAGACGCTAAATCGATCGCTTTATATTTTCGCTGTTGATTTTCTGCGTTCATTTCAGTCAATATTTCATTTTCACTTTCATTCGAGAGGTAACTGAAAGTTAATATGAGAATAAAGAGGATGCTGTGATTTTGGCAACCTTGCCAGAAACGTCAAAGCCCCGTTTATAAGAAGGAAAGTTATGCCGGGCAGTACCAGTACCTTATCCTGAGCGAGGTATCTTTTCACTTACTTCGTTGAAAAATACCGTATTTATTCGATTAAACGCCGCCCTCGAATAAATGTCTCCCTCGAATAAACGCTGCACTTGAGAACAAAAATATTAATAAACGCCGCCCTCGAATAGACGCCGCATCCATGATGCGGCGTTTATTCGAATAATATACTCAAAAGCGAGTACAGTAATAATCTAGTTTCAGCAAGCCTAAAAAAATTATTTTCCTAGATTATAACAATGTTTGTAAGTGCATTCAAAGCTCTGAAGAATATAATTGAGTGAACTTTATTCTATGACATGCATCGCAATCGTATTAAAACGCAAAGTGAGAACGATAAAGTAAATGACATTTCAGACAAACACTGAAACATGTTTCTGTTTTTAAAAATTCAAACGTTCAGTTGCTATTGTTTGTAAGATATAAATTAGATTTTAAATAAACGCCGCCCTCGAATAAACGCCGCCCTCCAATAAACGCCGCGGCGTTTAATCGAATAAATACGGTAACTCCAACCGTTTTCATAATTTTATAAACATCGCGTGCCGCTCAATTCTACAGAATTGTACGGATTTGTGGATCCTGTAATTGCAGGAGATAACATCGATTTTTTTTTGCCCGAAGTTTGGATTTTGCTGTAAATTGGGATCGTGGATCTCAACCCTCCTCAGAACGGAAAATCGGGGAATGGGAATGGGAATGGGAATGGGAAATGGAAAACGAGGAACGGGGAACGGGGAATCTTTAAAACGGGAAATCTATTAAAGCGGGAATCTTTAAAATGGGGAATCTTTAAAAGCAGGAATCTTTAAAATGGAGAATCTTTAAAAGCGGGAATTTTTAAAATTGGGAATCTTTAAAAACGGGAATCTTTAAAACGAGGAATCTTTAAAACGGGGAATCTTTAAAATGGAGAATCTTTAAAATGGGAATCTTTAAAAGCGGGAATCTTTAAAACGAGGAATCTTTGAAAGCGGGAATCTTTAAAAGGGGAATCTTTAAAACGGGGAATCTTTAAACTGGGGGATCTTTAAAAGCGGGAATCTTTAAAATGAGATGAGAAGTTCAAGCAAGTAACCGTGGACGATAATGCTGCTGGTGTACGTTGGATCAAACTAGTGATCTGATCGGCTTAACAAGTGAAAATATAGTATAGAACAAAGACCGATGCAACGTAGGTAGAAATTTAAAGATGTACTATATTTCGGCTGGCCAATTACCAGCCTTCTTCAGGTACAAGGATCGTAAAAGACAAGTCATATGAACATGCGAAGAAATGTCGAGAAGACAAGTCTTATACATCGAAAAACATTCAAATGACAGAGCGCGTGTGGTAATAGGCCATAAAGGTGAAACGTTAATTTATAACTAGTTTCTTGTCGTCTCCTAAGCTAAAAATAGCTTATTAAAGGCCCAGTATCACCCATTCGGCTTTGCGGTCGATTGTTTTTGTTTTCAAATGACGAGCTCGCTCTTGATTGGCTCTTTCGGGAATTTTCGACTGCATTAAATTCAATCGTCGAGGCATTGGGCGCGCAATGCATTTTGGGTGATACGGGGCCTTTAACGTCTCTGTAAGATAAAATCACTCATTAAGTCCTGGTAACCAAGCCTTCTTTTGAACCATGAGGCGCGGATACCAAGCCTTATTAGATCTTCTCTAGATCCTACGTACACCAGCAGCATTTTCGTTCGCGGTCCTTTGCCACTTATTCATTTCAAGCCAGTACAGTAGTTATTAACTCACAAACCTACTTTTTGGGGTAACACCGAACGCTTAGCGCCGGGGCCTCGGATTCGAATGAAATGCTTGGTTACCAAAAAAAAAGTTATCGCGAAAAAAGCATACGTAGCCATCGCTCGTGGACACAGAATTCCATCCTCAAGATCACGCACCCGACAGATAATTTTAGTTAATACCTTTTCAGGACGTTTGCCTGTGCCATAAAACAAACATCAAATTGTTCCTTTTGGTCAATACATTACATATATTTCATTATTTCAAGAATTACTTTAAAGCTGTGCTTCCTGTACCTGCGAAAAGTAGTGCGAGCTGATGGAATAAACGTGCGCTTGATAAGTGCAGTTGCAAGGATTTAAAGGGCAACTTGAGACAATTATATCTCCTAAACGAGCTTGGTGACCTATATTTTTTATTACAGATTTCGGATCACTATAGTATGGGAAACAATCAGGGAAAGTTTAAAGAGAACCTTATGTCAACTTTTATTTCTAGGGAATCACCTTAACGAATGCTGGCGCTATTTCTGAATGGAATGTAGTGTTTTACAAGTTTATCCACAAACAACTATATGGGGAGAAATGACCAGAAAATACACAGGATTACTAAAATGTGAATAACTAAAGTCTATTTAAGAGAAATTGAACTTTATTTAGTCGAAATGCATCTTTTTCTATAGCCCATGGTATGATATGAGCTTCGATTGAGCAAAATGGGACAATTGTTCAATTTTGGTTAAATATCTGCATGAATTTTCTCCTCTATGGTCGAGATTTATCATATATTATAGAAAATATATGATCTGAGGATTTTGCGGGAGCAAGTAAAATGTCCGTAATAGAGAGGTGTCCGCAAGAAAATCGCGGGACTAAATCTTGTAAACATAGAAATAATTCTTTAAGCCAACGCCAAAGTTGCATCGAGGTTTCTTCGTTCCGGGTTCGGTGCTAGGCGAATAATCTTGTGCTCCGTAACAATTTCCATAATCTTCCACAGCAAAGAAACTCAGTCCCTTTGTTTTGGCCAGGCGAGCACATTTCTCAACCATCTTTTTCATCTGTTTATAAAAAGGTGTAACAAACGTCCAATCGATCTCGTCGTTGAAGCTTCGAAGAAGAGTGGTAGAAAATCTGCCAGAGCAACCAACTCTATCTGATAATCAGAGAAAGAAAACATTACTAGAAATACGTGGCTCGCAGAACCTCGAGAAGCTCGGGGGAGGATGCACCGCAAAATTTTGGCGACGGGTAAGGAAGAGATGGAATTTCTGGTTTAACTGGAAAGATTGGGTTGCATGGCCACAGGCCACAATGGCCTCGAAATTTGAAGTCGAGACATTCTCGTTCCCAGTCGCTTCCATTTAACTTGTACTCAGTCCCCTGTCTTCCTAAAGTAAAATCTGGTACTGTTCAGTATTGGGTTTTGAGAAGTGGATCGCTGCAACTAGTTCTTCATCTATTTGAAAAAATACACCACTTCCTCCTCTGAAGAAGTTACACTGGGGTTTGACAAGATTATATGCGTGTGTCGATTATCCCAGCACTTTTTTAGCATAATGGTACAAAACGAGAATTATATTTGCGAGATTTCTTAAAACAGCACTGCCAACATAATCGAGCGTAATTTTGAAATTTTTAGTAACATAAAACTCGCACCTGATCAAGTTTACATTCACATTCTTTCACCGATGATCTTTTTACAATATTCTAAACCTACAAGTCCATCAAAATCCCAGAATTCTTCAAGAATTGTAAGCGAGGGAGTAATCGGGCGAGTAATGTCAAATCGACCGAGCGCGTAGCGCGAGGACGATTTCAAACTACGAGCACGACTGCCTCTGAATTGTACGACACGAAGTCCAATTACCAATTATTTCATTTTTTTTTTTTCATCAATGACAAAATTCGAGATTAAAAAGTCCATGTATGTGGACTTTTCTGTACTCAGAACGTCACAGGGATATTAATTTTCTATCAGTTTGATACCTATAGAAAAACAGCAAGTTTACCATTACAACTATCCAATTAATACAAAAAGTTGTAATTGGACATCCAAAAGGCGTGACCGCGCGCCAATTACGTAAGAAATGGGCGAGCAGACCACCAATCATAATCGAGAATTCTGTTGCTGATACGGTTAAAAGAATAAAAAACTACCAAATTTCTGGAATAATTCCGTACAATTCGGCGTACTGCTAGCAGCATAACATGCTAGGTTTATGACTGAGCACAATCGACAAAGGCCTTTAAGATGACGCCAGTCTTCCAATATGGCCGTCCATAAGTTTATGTCGTAGTTGATCCGTAGTTGTTTTTCGTTCATTCTCTCTATTCACTCACGTGTATAAGACTCCTTTATGATTTCTTGTATCAGAGGATATTGGTGAAATGTTGAACAAAATGCTGAGGGGTTACCCTGCGATGAGTCTGTCAGCGTATGTGACTCGTGAAAACAGGAGGTACGGTATGGCTTGATATTGAAATAATAATGTTACTTAATTAGCCACCTTAAGTTTAAAAAATACAATTGGTTTATAGTATTAGCTATAAACTATAATGTTAAACTTTGCGACAAGCTCGGAGACAGACGTCTTCTTTTACCTATTCAACTTCACATTATAAATGAAGAATTAAAATGTAACAAAACATTCCTTTGCTTTAGGGCTAATACCTACCTATGCAAATCGTAGAAGCGTTACACGATTTGACTTCCCCGGAATTACCTACGCAAATTCTTCCACCGGCGGTCGGTGCAGGATTGTCACATCTTCGCTCGCGTGACATAACACCAGTTGAACATGTCACGCTACATTTCGTCCACTTGCTCCATGCAGACCAACCACCATCGACTGTGTAACATAAATTGATTAGAGGTTAGTGACATGAATGAGTGTCGATTCGGCCTCTTGCTGAAATTCTATTTGGTACCAATTTATGACATATCGGTTCAGGCCGAAACGCAGCCAACCCCGTTCCCAGGGCCTCTCTCTCTTCAGCTACGTCATCATCGATGATGACGTAGCTGAAGAGAGAGAATGTTTGTATTCCTTTCTTAGTAGTGTGTTTTCTCTGTTTATTAAAAAAATTGTAATCAGTTTAGTTATAGGACATATAATTAGTAAAAAAATGGAGTAAATAAATTTAAAAAAAAAGAGAGAAGCTCTGGGAACGAGGTTGAAACGCAGCCCGCTCCCAGGACCCTGTGAGCACCTCGCGCTCGCAGAAACCCTGGGGACTAGGCATGTTAAATGAATTCATTGAGGAATTTAGGGACCTTAAAGGGGCATTGTCACGCAGATTTTGCTGTGTTTTGGTCAAAATACACTAAATATATGACAAAGTACCTTTGCTCAAACATAAAATTACTTTTAGAACACCAAGAAGATAATATCAAGTGATTTCTTCACGGAAGAACAAACCATAATAAGTTTTTCGGCGATTTTTCCACGACTCTTGGGAGGAACTTGAAAAAATTGGCCAATTTTTTCAAGTTGCAATCCATTTCCATCCTAGCCATCCGCAGCCAAAGATAATGAATACTAGTTAATGCCGGCATGCTTCTGCTTCTTCTTTCGAATATCTTTGACATCCGGGTTTACACGTGACGTCATAAAAAATAAAAAATCTAAACTATACATCCTACAAAGCTGTTTCTAACATGGTATGTGAGTACCATTGTTACAATCCTTCAGAAAACGTTTTAGGTTTTAACGATGTTTTGCTTTCGAATTTTAAAGATTTTAAGTGCGTCACGTTATTTCAGATAAGAAATATACAGTGGAACCCCGATATAACGATCCAGTCGATATAACGATATCCCCGGTATAACGATAATTGGTATATACTGAAACAGTAGATAGCATTGCTGGCGCGCCCTGATTGGCTACTGAAACTCGGAATAGCAAGTGCTATTCACCTCCCAGCAATTTGCGCGCGAAAATTGTAATCGTTGACAGGAATAAATGAGTTAAAAAGCATCATTTTCGTTATATTATCTCACTGTTTCAGTATATACTATAACGATATGCCAAGGGACATAGTATATTTAACAACTATTCACCTCAGTGTAGGTGGGTAGTGGTGGATATTTACCCCGCCGCTTCGCGGCTCGGTAAATATCTACCACTACCCACCTCCACTTCGGTGAATTTGTTAAATATACTATGTCCCTTGGCATATCGTTATATCGGGGTTCCACTGTATTGGCAGAGAATTGGCGTTCGCGCTAGTGTTCTGTCTTTTTGCTGCTACACCGTGCTGACGAGACCCAACCAGGTCGAAACAGCTGTCCACGGTTGCATTTTGGCTTTCAGTTTGGGCTCTATCATGTCGTTGTCGCGTATAACTTAATTACAATGAGGAAAACTGCTTACAAAGTTAAGTTATACTTTTAGCATTGTACTGTAAATCTTGTAGGTAGTTTCTTTTGTTTTGTATTCCTGTATTCTGTTGTTGTGAAAAATAAAAATAACTGTTATGAAAAAACAAAAAACGAAAAAATGTCGTTGTCGCGTTTAATGTTCTACGTAGTATCAGCCTTGCTCTCTATACTAGACGTCATGTGCAAACACTCTATATAGTACACTCTATCCTATAAAGCGCAAGAGCATTTCGTTCAAGAGTTATAAGCGAACGAGTATTAGACATTTCTAGTAAGAAATGTATGGAGCGGCCATCTTGGTGCCCCTAACATGGCGGCCAAAACTTCAAAGTCTTAATTACAGCCAAAATCTCATCACAAAATATTGGATTCACTATAAGTTCCATTAAATCGTCTTATAAGCATCTATAGAGTGTTTTCACTTACGTCATAACAAAATTCAGAAGCATTAAACAACAGTTTTCGATTCCAAAATGTTTATCGAATTGTAGAGAGTTTAAAACTACACATCTGGACCAAATTTTGAAGCGCAAGAGCATTTCGTTCAAGAGTAAAAAGCGAACGAGAATTAGACATTTTTTAGTAAGAAATGTATGGATCAGCCATCTTGGTGCCTCACTTAGGACACCAACATGGCGCCCAAAATCGTCTTATAAGCATCTATAGAGTGTTTTCACTTACGTCATAACAAAATTCAGAAGCATTAAACAACAGTTTTCGATTCCCAAATGTTTATCGAATTGTAGAGAGTTTAAAACTACACATCTGGACCAAATTTTGAAGCGCAAGAGCATTTCGTTCAAGAGTAAAAAGCGAACGAGAATTAGACATTTTTTAGTAAGAAATGTATGGAGCAGCCATCTTGGTGCCTCACTTAGGACACCAACATGGCGCCCAAAATTCAAAGTCGTAATTACACCAAAAACCTCTCATCACAAAATATTGTATTCACTATAAGTGTCATTAAATCGGCTTATGAGCATCTATAGAGGTTTTGCACGGCAGCCATGTTGCATGGCAGGAACAATAGATTCTTTTCCCTATGGGAAAGAATGTTCTTTGTAATGCAAAACATTTTCATTGTTCCTGCCATGCAACATGGCTGCCGTGCAAAACCTATAATTCAAAAATAACTTTGAACAGGTTCAATTTTGTTTATTTTCACGGCTTATCTAAAATAGCGTGACGAATTGCGTGACACATTTAAAACCTTTATAAATTGGAAGCAAAACATCGCTAAAACCTGAAACGTTTTGTGAAAGATTATAACACTGGTATCCACATACCATGTTAGAAACAGCTTTGTTGGATGTATACTTTAGATTTTTGAATTTTTATGACGTCATGTGCAAACACTCTATAATGCAATGGTTCAATTTTGTTCAATTTTGTTTATTTTCACCGCTTATTTGAAATAGCGTGACGGATTGCGTGACACATTTAAAACCTTTATAAATCGGAAGCAAAACATCGCTAAAACCTGAAACGTTTTGTGAAAGATTATAACACTGGTATACACATACCATGTTAGAAACAGCTTTGCAGGATGTATACTTTAGATTTTTGAATTTTTATAGTGACTTTAGTGACGATAAAGACTTTGTCATCGAATGCTTTAATCTGTTATTAAAGAGCATTGTCATAAATGTTTAGTTTTTCATTCATTGTCTCTATAACTATTCGCGTGCCACCATTATTCTGTTGAAACAAATACAGTACCTCTTTTGCTTTTTAAATGGGTGCTAAAAATTGGTGAGAATGCCACTTAAAGGTCCTTATTAAACTAAAGAGGCTATCCTACGAGACTTTTTATATATGAATACAGTTCAAGACGGGGAACATTATTAGCTGCAATCAGTTTGGACAACTTTCTTTTGGGAACATCTTCTGAAGGGCACAACTTCGGTAATAGGACACCTCATGGTTTGATTGTCATTCTTGATTGGTCTTGGTAAGACCATGCATTTCAGTAACAGTCATAGAAAATGTCCGTTTGTATGGATAGACTATTAACTCCCCCGGGGGGGGGACTTCCATATAAACATGACGGGGTGTTCGTCGTACCTTTTAGGGGTCAAAATGTTTAGATTAGTACCGCTTAGGGCGCTAAAATCTAAAATGACCACGGTTAGAATTATCCCGGTACCGTTCAGGATATTGAACCGAAAAATATAGCAAAATATGACATATAAATGTAGTTTTACAATTGGTTCCTCTTAGGGGTAAAATTCATTTGAGTCACGCCCAGCAAACAAGATACTGGTACCTTTTAGGGTATTTTTCGAAACTTCCCGACAAGCACCGCCATCATTTTTATATGGGAGTCCCCCCCTGGGGATTAACTCGTCTCCCGGCCATCTCCAGTCAAGCACTTGAAGCACAGGCCAGTGTATAATTCTAAAGTCAATCCACTTTGCCACCGTTTTGCAATCAAACAATCAAGTGATGACTGTAAAAAGTCAAAGAAATTTGTCAAAGTCGGTGATGGTATTTTGGGATAGACATCAGTAACATGTAATATCTCGTTATTAATTGGTCAGTGTTTCTCTAGCAAATAATCCCGGGCCTTTGTGGTACTAACCTGGTTAATAACTCCCCGCTGAACTTTGGACTTGTAGAAATATAGCACACCTTCGAGGAAGTATGGCCTCAAAGCGGTTTTGAAGTGCTCACACATTTACGAATTACGAATAGTGCCTCGTTTCTTTCATTTCTCTCGAGCGAGCAATCCTCGAGCACATACGAAAATAGCTTCGCACGAGGAACTAGTATAGGGTGTGATAATAAGGTTTGTCTGTGACGGAAAGGATTGAGTTTGAATTTTAACCAGTCCTATGCTACATGTCACAGACAAAAATATTATACAATCCATTACATTATTATTTTTATGTATTTGTGGACAATTCTAACTTGTCAAGAAAATAGCCCTATGCACAGACAGGTTAAGTGAAGGTTTGCTATAAGTGATGACTCTTACCATGATCTTCCTTTGTTCTCTCAACTTTTACAGAACTCTTTGGTCCATCACCAACAGAAGTGAATGCCAACACCTGAAATTCATATTCTGTGTATTTAGCCAACCCAGTGACATTTTTAGTTAGAGTTGTTCCATTGTTGATGACCAGTATGGTTGGTGATGCAGCAGATCGATCTTTCTTTTGGTAGAACAATTTATATCCCCTGATAATCCCATTTCTAGAGTTTGCTGGTGGTAGCTGCCAAGATGCCTGGATACCGGAAGAAGTTGCAGTCACTGACAAATTGGCAGGAGCTCTAAAAGGAACTGAAATTGATGAAGGTTTAATAACAGTTTTAAAGAGTGTGTTAATGCTACGAGAAGCAAAACGTTTTTAAATAGGGAATAACAGTAGGCTGTTTTAAACGATGCATTCCGAAGTAGGATTACTAACGCACGTATTAAGAGCCATATTCCGAGAAGATCGAGAATCGTAAGACACTCACGAAAAATCGAATTTTTTTCTTATTTGGCCAAAACATCCCTTTTGGTGAACTAGTTTAGAGAAAAATAGTTTTAGGTTCCAGCGATTTATTTAAAAGGCGAAATTTACAAAAGTTTGAAAAATGGAATTATGACGGTTTTCGGCACTCAAAAACAGCAGAATTATAACGCAACTTTGAGAAGATGGTGGACGCGTTAAAAACATCTTCTAAAAACGAAACTTGGCACGAATGTTACTTTGTTCTTACTTTTTAAAACCCTGTTTAAAAATTGTGAAAAATGTGCTCGTAACTTATTTAACGGACGCATTTCGTAAGTCAACATTTGTGTCTATCAACAAAAGCTGAAATGAAGGCCAACTTCGAAGGCTATAAATGGCCTCTGGTATGTATGATCTGATCATGAAACCTATGTGAGAGGAATCCTTGGTTACCTTGTTGTCCTTTGGGAAAGTTTTAGCTTTGGAAATAAAATACCATTCCGACAGTAAATAAAATAATTATGGCATTTGAGCAACTACAACTTTATGCTAATTTGAGAGCTGGTTTCAGGAAAACAGCATAAAACAGAAGAATTAACATGAAAGAACGACTTACCACAACTTGTTCATCGTTTCTTTTGTAGTAGACGGATATTTCAGCCTTTATATGTCTTGTTTAGTCGTAGAATTGCCAAGAGTCGAATATATTTTAAATAGCGGATTTGTCAAACGAAAATTCTTGATGTCATTTTGAACTCGCCGATGCAGAATTCCTTCTGATTTCGTCGGGATCAAAGGATCAATGCATTTTGCCAGCCAGCCTTTTACCATAGCTCACGATGACCTTTGATATTCATTTTCCGTTATACAGAAATCATTTCTCACTTTTTTTCAAAGGAAAGAATGACCCACAGAAATGCCGTTGGGACCTTGTCCCAAGTTAATTTGATTCATACGTGACCTCAAGATAACCTCTAGCTAAGTAACGCAAGCCACCTGCAACGTAAGTCACGTTTGTGTCACTAACTGTAAACACATACAAATTTCTTTCGTTTAAATTATAACCAAATGATTATTTTTAGTTCAATATGTTTGTACTTTCTAATCTGATATAAGCTGCACAAAAACGGTAATTTATAGGTTGATGACGTTCCCCAAATTTTCAACCCCACCCCACCCTCACCGCCAGCTCTGCGTTAAAAAAAAATACAAAATAAAATTAAGGCATCTTGCAAATTGTCGAAAGCTCGCGAAATGAGATAAAACAAATTATATCAAAGGTTACAAAACATTCTGTAGTTGTACAAATACTGGAGAGTTTGTATAATTTTCCGTTACATATGTCTACATATTCCTTCTTATCAGTTTTACCAAACATCTTTTGCTCTCGGACGTAAAGTTTGCACGCAAGTAGTTAAAAAAGAATCAGAAAAAGGTCAACAATGAGCCTGAGCGTAACAGAGTGGTTAAACCCAAAACATAAGAATAACGCCGTACTATTTCAGTGGTGTTATTTGTTTATTTCATTGGAACTGATGTTAAATCCCGTGCATAAGCATAAGAATTTGCGTCAAGTGAAAACGAACATTGACACACGATTGCGGTTAAGCTTATGCTTATGCTCAATGTCGTGCGCGTGTTCATTGGACAAAAACGCTGCTATGCTTCCGCTTATGCTTATGTTGGGCCGGTTTTACTGGACATAAGCGATGTAATGCTCCCGCTTAGAGAAAATCAGGCTTTTCGCACTCTTTTCTCTGCAGAGGTTCTGAGTCAGTAAAGAAACGCCAAAATAGAAAAAAATCAATACCAACAATAAAAAAAAATTCGCGCGCTTCCCTTTTTCTTTCACCCCAGCCTCTCCTCGATGAATTCTTATCGCGGCGCGAAAGAGGCCTCTGTGGAAACGAGAGATTTTCATAGTACCAATGAAATAAAACAAAGTACATTATGTTTTAACATCAGTATTGCTTCATGGAACTAACACATGCAACTACATCACAGCTTTATTAAGAAGTTTCACGTAGAGTCCCTTGCGGCGAACAGGTTTTGGAGGCACCTCTAACTCCAGTTGCTGTCAGATGTTTTGCAGCATCCCAAGCTTCAATGGCTGCAGGGACCCTGTCTTGTATGGGGCGCCGTTAGTAAAAAAATTATTTAGCTCCTTTTGGGTCATTTTTCTCATTATTTACTAAATAAGACTTAGTGATATGATATCCTAAATTATTATTTCAAATGAGTTCCCGTGATTTAAATAATGTGTTTATGATTTGAAATCACCACTGGCTGATTTGAAAACAGCCTACTTTGACTACTTTGATTTCAAATGATAACTCTGCGATTTGATATCACGCGATTTATGGTTTAGTCAACCTCCGATTTAAAACCACGAAAACACGTATTTGAAATAACAAGTCATTATTTGATATCAGTGAAACCATGATTTAACTTAATAAGTTAGATTTAACTTAATTCATAATCGGTGTGCGTTCATGTGACAAGTCACGCGATCTATTGCGCGGGAAAACACAAACATGTCGGACGAATGCTTCTGCCTTCTCCCAGGCGGTTCAAATGGCGGTCGATGAGGCTCTGTTAAGTCAGGGAATGACATCAACAAGCTCGAGCTCCACCTCAAGTTTAGGTTCAACCTCGACCTCCACATCGAGCTCGACTTCAACTTCCCAAGAGGAATGTACATGTACATGTGCTCGCGTGAAAGCTATCATTGTGTTGGTCTATAGAGTCTCGTGTGATAGTCAATACTGAAAATGTTGCTATTTTCGTTTTTTTTTTTGTCTTACTGTTTTACTTTATACTTTTTCCTCCGGGTTGCTCGTTGTTCGAGCAGCTAATAAACGATGCGCCAGAAACGAAAATCCCCCGTCTTTCATACATCATTTTCTTTTTCCCGTTGCGTGAAGCTCGGCTGTTGATAGAGGGTGGCAAATGGAGGGGGGGGGGGGGGGGCAATCACAAATCACAAATCATGCATCATGCTGAATATTTAGATTAATTTGATAACTATCATCAGCCGAGCTTCACGCAACGGGAAAAAGAAAATGACGGGGGATTTTCGTTTCCGGCGCATCGTTTATTAGCTGCTCGAACAACGAGCAACACGGAGGAAAAAGTATAAAGTAAAACAGTACGACAAAAAAACGAAAATGGCAACATTTTCAGTATTGACTATCATACAAGACTCTATATAGACCAACACAATGATAGCTTTCACGCGAGCAGATGTACATGTACATACCTCTTGGGAAGTTGAAGTCGAGCTCGATGTGGAGGTCGAGGTTGAACTGAAACTTGAGGTGGAGCTCGAGCTTGTTGATGTCATTCCCTGACGTAACAGAGCCTCATCGACCGCCATTTGAACCGCCTGGGAAAAGGTCCGACATGTTTGTGTTTTCCCGCTCAATAGATCGCGTGACTTGTCACATGAACGCACACCGATTATGAATTAAGTTAAATCTAACTTATTAAGTTAAATCATGGTTTCACTGATATCAAATAATGACTTGTTATTTCAAATACGTGTTTTCGTGGTTTTAAATCGGAGGTTAACTAAACCATAAATCAAACTTAGGGTGCGTTCCTTTGGGATGATCTGGATCCGGATCACTGATCCAAGATCACTCGGATCATGCTGCATCAAAGGCACCGATGAATCCTTGTCCAGAGTGGATTCATCGGTGCCTTTGATGCTTCATGATCCGAGTGATCTTGGATCAGTGATCCGGATCCAGATCATCCCAAAGGAACGCACCCTTATTTAGTCAAATCATGGTTTCACTGATATCAAATAATGACTTGTTATTTCAAATAAGTGTTTTCGTGGTTTTAAATCGGAGGTTTACTAAACCATAAATCGCGTGATATCAAATCGCAGAGTTATCATTTGAAATCAAAGTAGTCAAAGTAGGCTGTTTTCAAATCAGCCAGTGGTGATTTCAAATCATAAACACATTATTTAAATCACGGAAACTCATTTGAAATAATAATTTAGGATATCATATCACTAAGTCTTATTTAGTAAATAATGAGAACAATGACCCAAAAGGAGCTAAATAATTTTTTTACTAACGGCGCCCCATAGTCTTGGATCATGGTTCGTCGACTGGCTTGAGCGCGCATTAGTCTCTCACTCAATGTCAAACTTTTCGGCCGCCTTCGCTTTGCTTCTTGAAGGATTCATCCAAAAATATGGACTGTTCTGCAGTCTGCAATCTTTATTCGCCACAGATGTTTACGCTTTTTACGAATAGTCCGCATTTCTTTATCTTTGAAAAACCATTGTTCGCATGTCTGAGTCTAGAGTCTCATGTCTCATAGGGGTGGGATGGTGGCAGAGTGGGAGGAGAGGAGGGGGGGGGGGGGGGGGGGGGGGGGCAGTTAAACTCAAAAATAAAAGTTGTTTCGTTAGAAGAGGCGGGACGTAACCCCTCGATGAAGATCCGAAAAATGACGACAACTCCGAAGAACATCTTGCAAACTTAAAATATAAGTATAAGCAAGAAAACAACAAACAAACAAGAGTAAACGTAATATTTCGGTTCTTATATCAAACGTAACAAAGATATGATAATGCGCTAACACAAGGGCCACTAGGAAGGTGGCAAAGAATATTTATAAGCTAATAGTTACAACAAATAATAAGAACCGAAAGTATTAGTTTGCAAGCTGTTCTTCGGAGTTGTCATCATTTTATATTTCTTACATCTGTCGGCGGAAAAAATCTGTCTGCGGAAAAAGCAGGTGGGCAGAAGCAGCAGTGAGAGCAAAGCGCGAGTCTCGCGTTAGCCTTTGCGAGACTCGCGCTTTCCGTTCGTGTTCAATTGTTGCTTCTCCGATCTCCAATCCAGATATGGACAGAAAAAACTTTCTATAGACTTGTTTTTTTTTTAACTTTCTATAAACCGGGATGAGTTGTTCTTTATTTATCTTGTGATTACGTGACACTCATTACGAATTCAACACGCCGCTGTAATGTGACGCTTTCTGGGTCAGCAGTCAGAAGAGGTCATTCTTGTCGTTTATTAACTGAATGATGATGGATATCTTAACTAACAGGCAATTCAAGATTGATACGGCTTCTACGTTATGCGGTTTGTTGTGTTTTTTTATCGTATGGTTGTTTTAAAAGCAGCTAAAAGAAGCTTAAAAGGAGGGCAAAGCCGCTTTGACAAAGTGTCTCAGCAGCCGTGTTGTGATTTGAATTCGCGGATTCCTCGGGCTTGCCGAATTCAACGTCAGTGGATTTATACGAGCAAAAACGACCTATGAAGGGCCGGAATTTACTTCTGTCGCAACAGAACCGAGGTACAAGTAATAGTGAGTCGCTCTTTCGTGTTAATTGTACCATTTAGTATGTATTACCGAGCCTAGCCTACTAATTTGCATAACTTTGTTCTCGCTCAGATGCCATAACCGTTTAATTTACTGTCTGAATGGTATTTTATTTCCAGAGCTAAAACTTTCCAGTAGGACAGCATAGTAACTAAGGTCTCCTCGCATATAGATTTTATGATCAGATATCACATACCAGAGGCCATTTATAGCTGTCGAAGTTGGCCTACATTTTCTGTTTTAATTATCGATAGCTACAAATGTTGGCATAATAAATGTGTCCGTTGAAAAAGTTACAAGCAATGTTTTTTTAATTTTATTATAGCATTTGAAAGAGCAAGAAAAAAATAATATTTGTGCCAAGTTTCGAATTTACACGATTTCTTTTACGCGTTCACCATCCTCTCAAAGTTGCGTTATAATTCTGCTGTTTTTGAGTGCCGAAAACCGTCATAAATCCATTTTTCAAACTTTTTTAAATTTCGCCTTTTTAATAAATCGCTGGAACCTAAAACTATTTTTCCTTAAACTAGTTCACCAAAAGGGATGTTTTGGCCAAATAAGAAAAAATTCGATTTTTCTTGAGTGTCTTACGATTCTCGATCTTCCCGGAATATGGCTCTTAAATTCCTGCACCACCATTACTAAAAGCAGCATTGGGATCTTACTAACGTTGTCAATGTTGAAAAGGGAAAGGATAGCAAGTCGCTTTTAACGCTGCTGATGCCAAGTCAAACGCAACATCAGTTACCGACATACTGACAGACGTTTCTTCTACTTAGTAAGCTAACAATTACTACTTATAACTTATGACAGAATAACATTTCTAAATGAAATGAATGTTTTGATATATAACTCTGATTAAGATTTCAAATATCTCCATGGACAAGTCAAATAACGTTTGTTATCATTGATAATTAACATGTCTCTTACTATCTTCTTTTGTTCTCTCAACTTTCACAGAACTCCTTGGTCCATCACCAACAGAGGTGAATGCCAACACCTGAAATTCATATTCTGTGTATTTTGCAAGTCCAGCGACAGTTTCAGTCAACGTTGATGCTCTGGAAATGACCAGTAGGGTGGGCGAGCCAGCAGATCCTTTCTTTTTGTAGAGCAGCTTATATCCCCTGATAATTCCATTTCTAGAGCCTGCTGGTGTTAACTGCCAAGATGCACGGATACTGGTGGAAGTCGCGGAAGTAACTGAAAAACTGACAGGAACTTGCGAAGGAACTGAAATTGATCAATTTAAAAAATAAGAAATGTACCATTACTAAAAGCAGTGTCGGGATTTTACTAACGCGCGTTGTCAATGTTGAACTGAAGGGAAAGGATAGGAGACTGATTTTAACGAAGCCAAGCCAAACGTAATATAAGTTACTTTATAGTATACATGCAGACAGAGGTTTGTATTTTAACATTGCCAGTCTTCTCCTACACTTGTTTCCACCAACAATTGTTACTAACAACTTATGACATCATAACGTTTGTCAAGCAAATGTATGTTTTGATATAACGCTGATTAAGATTTCAAGTAGACCTATGGACAAGTGAAATCTTTGGAGGACATGTCTCTTACCATCTTCTTTTGTTCTCTCAACTATCACAGAACTCTTTGGTCCATCACCAACAGAAGTGAATGCCAACACCTGAAATTCATATTCTGTGTATTTTGTAAGTCCAGTTACAATTTTATTGAGCGTTGCTCCATCGTTAATGACCTGTGTGGTTGGCGAGCCAAAAGAGCTTCTTTTTTTGAAGGACAGCTTATATCCTCTGATAATTCCATTTCTATGCTCTGCTGGTGGCAACTGCCACGATGTACGGATACTGGTGGAAGTCGTTGCATTAACTAAAAACTTGATAGGAGCTTGTGAAGGAACTGAAGTTGATTCATTCAAAAAATTAAAGAATATAACAAAATCAAGCATAAACTATAAATTAACGAAGTGGAACGGATCGGTCCACCGTTAAAAAGTGAGACAACCCAAAGTGTTCTAGAAAAACAAAGCATGCCAATGCGGCGGACTTCAAAGACATATATGAAGACGTTTTTAATCATGTTAACAAATGTCATTTATCGGTAGAAAAACCTAACTCTACATTGATCAACCAATCACATGACAAGAAAGCTATGGCAACTTATGCAACTTATTGAAATTCCTAAAATAATGAAATATATCGGCCAAATGCTAGCCTCCAGGTGAAGGAAGCTTTGCGATCATTGATAACATGTTCCTTACCATCTTCTCTTGTTCTTTCATGTTTTACAGAGCTTCTTCTTCCATCACCAACAGAAGTGAAAGCCAACACTTGAAATGCATATTCTGTGAATTTATCAAGTCCAGTCACAGTTTTATTGAGCGTTGCTCCATCGTTAATGACCAGCGTGGTTGGCGAGCCAACAGAGCCTCTTTTTTTGTAGGACAGCTTATATCCTCTGATAATTCCATTTCTATGTTCTGCTGGTGGTAACTGCCACGACGCACGGATACTGGTGGAAGTCGCGGAAGTAACTGAAAAACTGGCAGGAACTTGCGAAGGAACTGAAATTGATCAATTTAAGAAATAAGAAATGTACCATTACTAAAAGCAGTGTCGGGATTTTACTAACGCGCGTTGTCAATGTTGAACTGAAGGAAAAGGATAGGAGACTGATTTTAAAGAAGCCAAGCCAAACGTAATATAAGTTACTTTATGGTATACATGCAGACAGAGGTTTGTATTTTAACATTGCCAGTCTTCTCCTACACTTGTTACCACCAACAATTGTTACTAACAACTTATGACATCATAACGTTTGTCGAGCAAATGTATGTTTTGATATAACTCTGATTAAGATTTCAAGTAGCCCTATGGACAGGTGAAATCTTTGGAGAACATGTTTCCTACCATCTTCTTTCGTTCTCTCAACTTTCACAGAACACCTTGGTCCATCACCAACAGAAGTAAATGGCAACACCTGAAATTCCTATTCTGTGTATTTATCAAGTCCAGTCACAGTTTTATTGAGCGTTGCTCCATCGCTAATGACCAATGTGGTTGGCGAACCAACAGAGCTTCTTTTTTTGTAGGACAGTTTATATCCTGTGATAATTCCATTTCTATGCTCTGCTGGTGGCAACTGCCACGATGCACGGATAGTGGTGGAATTCGTTGCATTAACTAAAAACTTGATAGGAGCTTGTGAAGGAACTGAAATTAATTCATTCAAAACATTAAAGAATATAACAAAATCAAACATAAACTATAAATAAACGAAGTGGAACGCATCGGTCCACCGGAAAAAAGTGAGACAACCCAAAGTGTTCTAGAAAAACAAAGCATGCCAATGCGGCGGACTTCAAAAACATATATGAAGACGTTTTTAACCATGTTAACAAATGTCATTTATCGGTCGAAAAACCTAACTCTACATTGATCAACCAATCACATGACAAGAAAGCTATGGCAACTTATGCAACTTATTGAAATTCCTAAAATAATGAAATATATCGGCCAAATGCTAGCCTCCAGGTGAAGAAAGCTTTGCGATCATTGATAACATGTTCCTTACCATCTTCTCTTGTTCTTTCATGTTTAACAGAGCTTCTTCTTCCATCACCAACAGAAGTGAAAGCCAACACTTGAAATGCATATTCTGTGAATTTATCAAGTCCAGTCACAGTTTTATTGAGCGTTGCTCCATCGTTAATGACCAGCGTGGTTGGCGAGCCAACAGAGCCTCTTTTTTTGTAGGACAGCTTATATCCTCTGATAATTCCATTTCTATGTTCTGCTGGTGGTAACTGCCACGACGCACGGATACTGGTGGAAGTCGCGGAAGTAACTGAAAAACTGGCAGGAACTTGCGAAGGAACTGAAATTGATCAATTTAAGAAATAAGAAATGTACCATTACTAAAAGCAGTGTCGGGATCTTACTAACGCGCGTTGGCCATGTCGAACTGAAGGGAAAGGATAGGAGACTGATTATAACGAAGCCAAGTCAAACGTAATATAAGTTACTTAGTATACATGCAGACAGAGGTTTGTATTTTGACTTTGCCAAAGTCTTCTCCTACACTAATGTTACCACCAACAATTGCTACTAAAACAACTTACGACATCATAACGTTTGTCAAGCAAATGTATGTTTTGATATAACTCTGATTAAGATTTCAAGTAGCCCTATGGACAAATGAAATCTTTGGAGAACATGTTTCCTACCATCTTCTTTCGTTCTCTCAACTTTTACAGAACTTTTTGGTCCATCACCAGCAGAAGTGAATGCCAACACCTGAAATTCATATTCTGTGTATTTATCAAGTCCAGTCACAGTTTTATTGAGCGTTGCTCCATCGCTAATGACCAATGTGGTTGGCGAACCAACAGAGCTTCTTTTTTTGTAGGACAGCTTATATCCTGTGATAATTCCATTTCTATGCTCTGCTGGTGGCAACTGCCACGATGCACGGATAGTGGTGGAATTCGTTGCATTAACTAAAAACTTGATAGGAGCTTGTGAAGGAACTGAAATTAATTCATTCAAAACATTAAAGAATATAACAAAATCAAACATAAACTATAAATAAACGAAGTGGAACGCATCGGTCCACCGGAAAAAAGTGAGACAACCCAAAGTGTTCTAGAAAAACAAAGCATGCCAATGCGGCGGACTTCAAAGACATATATGAAGACGTTTTTAATCATGTTAACAAATGTCATTTATCGGTCGAAAAACCTAACTCTACATTGATCAACCAATCACATGACAAGAAAGCTATGGCAACTTATGCAACTTATTGAAATTCCTAAAATAATGAAATATATCGGCCAAATGCTAGCCTCCAGGTGAAGAAAGCTTTGCGATCATTGATAACATGTTCCTTACCATCTTCTCTTGTTCTTTCATGTTTAACAGAGCTTCTTCTTCCATCACCAACAGAAGTGAAAGCCAACACTTGAAATGCATATTCTGTGAATTTATCAAGTCCAGTCACAGTTTTATTGAGCGTTGCTCCATCGTTAATGACCAGCGTGGTTGGCGAGCCAACAGAGCCTCTTTTTTTGTAGGACAGCTTATATCCTCTGATAATTCCATTTCTATGTTCTGCTGGTGGTAACTGCCACGACGCACGGATACTGGTGGAAGTCGCGGAAGTAACTGAAAAACTGGCAGGAACTTGCGAAGGAACTGAAATTGATCAATTTAAGAAATAAGAAATGTACCATTACTAAAAGCAGTGTCGGGATCTTACTAACGCGCGTTGGCCATGTCGAACTGAAGGGAAAGGATAGGAGACTGATTATAACGAAGCCAAGTCAAACGTAATATAAGTTACTTAGTATACATGCAGACAGAGGTTTGTATTTTGACTTTGCCAAAGTCTTCTCCTACACTAATGTTACCACCAACAATTGCTACTAAAACAACTTACGACATCATAACGTTTGTCAAGCAAATGTATGTTTTGATATAACTCTGATTAAGATTTCAAGTAGCCCTATGGACAAATGAAATCTTTGGAGAACATGTTTCCTACCATCTTCTTTCGTTCTCTCAACTTTTACAGAACTTTTTGGTCCATCACCAACAGAAGTGAATGCCAACACCTGAAATTCATATTCTGTGTATTTATCAAGTCCAGTCACAGTTTTATTGAGCGTTGCTCCATCGCTAATGACCAATGTGGTTGGCGAACCAACAGAGCTTCTTTTTTTGTAGGACAGCTTATATCCTGTGATAATTCCATTTCTATGCTCTGCTGGTGGCAACTGCCACGATGCACGGATAGTGGTGGAATTCGTTGCATTAACTAAAAACTTGATAGGAGCTTGTGAAGGAACTGAAATTAATTCATTCAAAACATTAAAGAATATAACAAAATCAAACATAAACTATAAATAAACGAAGTGGAACGCATCGGTCCACCGGAAAAAAGTGAGACAACCCAAAGTGTTCTAGAAAAACAAAGCATGCCAATGCGGCGGACTTCAAAGACATATATGAAGACGTTTTTAATCATGTTAACAAATGTCATTTATCGGTCGAAAAACCTAACTCTACATTGATCAACCAATCACATGACAAGAAAGCTATGGCAACTTATGCAACTTATTGAAATTCCTAAAATAATGAAATATATCGGCCAAATGCTAGCCTCCAGGTGAAGAAAGCTTTGCGATCATTGATAACATGTTCCTTACCATCTTCTCTTGTTCTTTCATGTTTAACAGAGCGTCTTCTTCCATCACCAACAGAAGTGAAAGCCAGCACTTGAAATGCATATTCTGTGAATTTATCAAGTCCAGTCACAGTTTTATTGAGCGTTGCTCCATCGTCAATGACCAGCGTGGTTGGCGAGCCAACAGAGCCTCTTTTTTTGTAGGACAGCTTATATCCTCTGATAATTCCATTTCTATGTTCTGCTGGTGGTAACTGCCACGACGCACGGATACTGGTGGAAGTCGCGGAAGTAACTGAAAAACTGGCAGGAACTTGCGAAGGAACTGAAATTGATCAATTTAAGAAATAAGAAATGTACCATTACTAAAAGCAGTGTCGGGATTTTACTAACGCGCGTTGTCAATGTTGAACTGAAGGGAAAGGATAGGAGACTGATTTTAACGAAGCCAAGCCAAACGTAATATAAGTTACTTTATGGTATACATGCAGACAGAGGTTTGTATTTTAACATTGCCAGTCTTCTCCTACACTTGTTACCACCAACAATTGTTACTAACAACTTATGACATCATAACGTTTGTCGAGCAAATGTATGTTTTGATATAACTCTGATTAAGATTTCAAGTAGCCCTATGGACAGGTGAAATCTTTGGAAAACATGTTTCCTACCATCTTCTTTCGTTCTCTCAACTTTTACAGAACTCCTTGGTCCATCACCAACAGAAGTGAATGCCATCACCTGAAATTCATATTCTGTGAATTTATCAAGTCCAGTCACAGTTTTATTGAGCGTTGCTCCATCGTTAATGACCAGTGTGGTTGGCGAGCCAACAGAACCTCTTTTTTTGTAGGACAGCTTATATCCTCTGATAATTCCATTTCTATGTTCTGCTGGTGTTAACTGCCAAGATGCACGGATACTGGTGGAAGTCGCGGAAGTAACTGAAAAACTAGCAGGAACTTGCGAAGGAACTGAAATTGATCAATTTAAGAAATATACCATTACTAAAAGCAGTGTCGGGATCTTACTAACGCGTGTTGGCCATGTCGAACTGAAGGGAAAGGATAGGAGACTGATTATAACGAAGCCAAGTCAAACGTAATATAAGTTACTTAGTATACATGCAGACAGAGGTTTGTATTTTGACTTTGCCAAAGTCTTCTCCTACACTAATGTTACCACCAACAATTGCTACTAAAACAACTTACGACATCATAACGTTTGTCAAGCAAATGTATGTTTTGATATAACTCTGATTAAGATTTCAAGTAGCCCTATGGACAAATGAAATCTTTGGAGAACATGGCTCTTACCATCTTCTTTTGTTCTTTCAACTTTTACAGAACTTTTTGGTCCATCACCAACAGAAGTGAATACCAACACCTGAAACTCATATTCTGTGTATTTATCAAGTCTAGTCACAGTTTTATTGAGCGTTGCTCCATCGTTAATGACCAGTGTGGTTGTCGAGCCAACAGAGCCTCTTTTTTTGTAGGACAGCTTATATCCTCTGATAATTCCATTTCTATGCTCTGCTGGTGGCAACTGCCACGATGCACGGATACTGGTGGAAGTCGTTGCATTAACTAAAAACTTGATAGGAGCTTGTGAAGGAACTGAAATTGATTCATTCAACAAATTAAAGAATATAACGAAGTCAAACATAAACTATATATTAACAAAGTGGGACGCATCGGTCCACCGGAAATGATAGTTAGACTTAACTGCAAGTTTTCTAGAAAAACAAAGCATGCCTTTGCGACGGAGTTCAAAGACATAATTGCCGCTTTTAATCATGTTGACAAATGTGATTTATCAGTCGATTATCGACCAACAATTTTCATGCAGTAAAAAACTTAACACTATGGCAAGTTATGCAACTTATTGAAATGCCTATGTTTAGAAAATACAGCTGGAAATACTCCTTCTAATTTTCTCTTTTCCCATTCCTTTCTCCTACATCGATCCTCGAAACTCTAGAAATGGCAGATCGTTCCCTTTTTCTATTCTACTTATCCGAACTTGACATTGGGATATAAAATTGATCTCTATTTTTACACCCTGAGCTTAACGAGAAAATATTGAAACAAATGTAATTTCCATTTAACTGGCTAGACTTAATCGTGGATGGTAAGCTTATACATACATATATCTTTTATAGAACTTCCCAAAGGGAAGGTCAATACATTCCTGGGCCAATGTGTAACTCCTCGGACCTAATGATGACTTTAGGTTACAGGAAAGTTGGACACGGACAAACATGAGTATACCGGGTTTGGATTGGCATCCATGAAAGTTTTGCCGTGAAATCCTTTTTTAAAATCCTATTCGCGAATCTGATGGGAACAACTTGTGGTAAACGTCTAGTTATCAACTTCCGCTGACATGGTAATTTTTTTATTGGCTGGTTTTTGAAAATGTTGAACATGTGCAAGGTTTCCAAGGCACAGTCAGATAAATATATCAGTACTCACTGTCTTGTTTTGTAGTAATCTCGATGGGCTCGCTTTCAGGCCCACTTCCTTTGGACGTAGAGGCAAATACTGTAATGCTGTAGTTGGTGTATTTATTCAGACCTGTCAGTGTTGCTTGAGTTGTTGAAGCATCCACTACCTTGGTTTGTGGATTACCATCAGGTAACGCCTTGTAAGTAACTGTGTAACTCAGTATAATACCACTTTGATCAGCTTTTGGAACATTGCTCCATTGAACAAAAATACTGGTGGAACTTGCGTTGTATCCCCGAAGGACGGCAGCCGTGGGTGGGTTTGGCTCTGCAAGAGAAAGACAAATGCCAGTATATACATAGCACAATGACATACCATAAAATTCCAAAAGTAACAGTCCGCGTTATTTCCGTTGCTTGCGGTATTAGTAGCCTTAAGGAATCGGGATCTGCAACAGTTTGGAGATCAACTTCTTTCGAGTGGCCGTTACTTTCATCATGCAACAGTCCATTTCAGTAAACTTATTCAACAAGGTTAATTTCACCGCAATTAAAAAATTGGAGTTCGTAATTCAAATCATGAAAGATTAAAAAGTAAAATACTTTCAAATGAAAGTGTTGCATGAGGGTTGCTTTAAGTAATATAGTTGCTCTTCCAAAGTCTTACTGTTACCTTCAGGAGGGTCAAAACGTTCGGAATTCTACGGTATTATGGACTGAAAACCAAAACCACAACTAATAAAACCAAACCATTAACTGATATGGTCACACTCTCACTGAATATTTTATCTGAATGATCACGCTTTACAACATAATATATACAGCTCCACAACTAAGTACTGTTCCAGAAGCTTTCACTTGAATGATCACACACTTGGAAATTTAATCTACAGTCACAAAAGTAATAAATAAATCTAATCTGATGGGAGTAACGTTTGACTCCCCAGTCGTTTAAGCAAAGCAAGAATGAAATTAAAATACAACGGAATATCACACCTATCGATGCGAACCGCAGCTTGAAGCCTTTAATGTTAACTGATGAATCCGAGTGGAACCTGAGGAGGAGTTCTTTGCCACTGGACACGATAGGATCAGGTAAATCAGTCCCGCATAACTTGGCGACTCGGTTGCTTGATTCTTTTGTTCCACCGTTATAAATCTCCAATGAATCAAACCTGCACTCGTTGCCTGATTCTACCTAGAAAGCCAAACAGTTCAGTGGTAATGCAGACTGATCCCAAAGATACTGAACATGTTCCCCACTTGCAGCCAAAAAGCATATAATCGAGTGAAGGGTCTATTTTACTGATATTTGATATTAATAAGAATTATTATACAAAAAGTGGAGGTAAAAACCAGTAAAACTGGCAAATAATAATTAGAGATTAGATCAAAATGATTACATTGCTTTGTATATAACAGAAGTGTTTCCTACTTTGCTCGCAGAACTATTTACCATTTCGGATACAATCACATGAACAATAAAGGACTATACATGGTACTAGAAAGGCAACCTCAAAATGATAACGAATCGGCCTAATGCCCTATCAACCCTCCACATAAATTATCCATCAAAATGAATTCATCTTGGCTGCATGTCAGAATTTTGATGCATCTAACTCCGTAACTGTTCATGCTTTTCCCTTAAAATGTTGGGAAAATATTTATGGACAAACGGGCTGGCCGGAATGCCTTACAAAATAGAGCCCTCCTGTACTATGATGCTATGTTAAGATACTGTGGCTACACCTGATAAATAAATATCAACAAAATAATGGGGGAGAGGGGGGGGGGGGGGGAGGAGGAGGAAGAAGATGATGATAACAAAAAAGGTAAAATATCTCAAGACGTCTGGTCAGGATTTTAATCGTAATTTAATAGATCAGTCTAGGTCATGGGCAGGTGAACCACCTGAAATCGCTCAAAATGCCAAGGAAAAAAGTCTGAGCTATTACTTTAATCTTCAGACGTTTTTCTTACGCTATTTCGCAAGTTTAACCCCGATTAATTTTTCTAGAGTGAGGAAACTGGAAATAATCATCCTCAACGGCACGGAAATAAAAATTGAAATATTCAAGTATATACATTTCGCATCCGTCGGGATCAGTTACTTCATATGCAAACAAAACACTCTGCACTTAGTCTTCCTTTATAACACTGAGCAAGATTGCTTCATGACTCGGAATTCTAATTAACGACCCAACACGAAAAAGACCAACTTTCGGAGTCTTCATCAACAGTGCGTACCACAGTGGGCAATGCATCCCGGGTGAAAATTAGTTACGAATGACAAATTGAGAAAATTACTGTGCTTGGTGGTATTCTTTGCTTAGGTTTCCAATAGAAAGAAGTGAACAACATGTAATCTACCCCTATCCCCTTCAATGCGATATGCCTCCTGCCTCTCTACATTTGCCTGTATGTACCTCAAAGTGGATGAATGTCAGTTTTATCTTCGAGCCTTCTTCGCCGCGAATCTTCCACTCACAGTCGACGTCGTCAGGGTAGTTCAAAGGAAAGCGGGGACTTTTGATTTTACCAGTACTGGTTGTTAAGTCTCTCCCACAGTCTCCTGAAGACAAAATAACGCGATGTTAATATCGCGATGTCAGCTCCCTTAACTAGTAGGGTTCTAACAAATCAGAAAACCGCAACCGAAATTTAGGAAAGCGAAAGCGTGGATGTATTTTAAAAATATTCCACATTGAATTAAAAGTAAAACAAGAAGCTATACACAGCTTGAACTCGTGGCGCCTTAACTCATTGCAGCATTGATTCCCGAGTGTTTTGAGTGCTTTTACGGAGCAACATAAGCTTTAAATTATGTCTAATCAAAGGCTCCTGCGAGCCAACCCGTGAATACCAAATGCTAAAGGGAACGCAATTTATTGCGGGGTTTTTTGGAAATTGAATGTAACGACTTTTGACGAACGCAAAAAAAAAACAGTAATTTTCAGTTCGAAAAAAAAAAAAGAAAAAAAATCCGTCCTGGGCGAGAATCGAATTCACGTCCTTCGATTCCCTCCGGCTAGATTGTCCCATCGTTTACCCAGGAAACCTAGGATTTGGCTAATTAGCAAGGACAAACTTTGTTATTTCAACGTAGATATGCGGAATAGGTTTACATTAGAGTGATGGATCGAGCGAGCGAGCGAGTGGGTGAGTGAGTTTGCCGTCTTCTCCGATAACCCGTTCATTACGCTACGCGTATTCACGAGTTAAAAAGTAAGACTGCACCGTGACATCACTTTAACCGCGGTCAAACGAGAGAAATTTGCAAAAATTAAGCAAAGTACTTAAAAGTTAAGGTTGTCATTTTCACTGTTTAAAGTTTAATATATTGCCAATACACTGTCAATTTACCAAACGTTTTGAAAGTTTACCAAAAAAGTTCTAAGCGTTTAAAAACTGTGAACTGCAGAATTGTCGGCGCCATTTGCCAACATAAGTTTGATCAGGCGCGCAGAGTTTTGGTCAGTTTTCAACGGAAAAAAGCTCATCATTTTGAGAAAAATTAAAAGATAGTAACGTCAACTAACGTTTGACCGCGGTAGAGACATCACTACATTCAGTGGCCGACACTTCAAATCGATCGCTAAGCAAATTGCAAGTTATATAAAACACAAAACTTGCCGGAACAAAAATCCCACAGGAATAAGCGGCGAACACAACATCAAACGGTCCTATTCATCCATGAACGCCTTGCATTGTCTTGAAAACTTGCAATTGTACGCTGTAGTTCTTTCTTTTGCTTCTCAAGTCAACACACGGAGAGATTTTGCGGTATGTATTTCATGGCTGAAAACTATATATAATAGTCGTCGACATAAACTAAAATATGCGTGCATAAAAAAATATGCGTGCGAAAAAAAAAAGAAAACACAGAGCCGAATTTACAACTCGTGGGCTTCGCCACGAGTCAGATAACAATCACGACATTGCGCGCTCTAACAGCTTAGACTTCCTACGTTATCTTTCAAAGCTGGAACTACATCCGCAGAGGAAAGGTTGCTTAGCGCGCCTTGAAATCTACTCACTTTGTAATTTGTGCGCCTTCCCGATCGCAATCTCGTTACTTACTGCGCAAACTTGACGAAACATGATCGCTCCAAGTTGTTTGGCAATTTGACGACATCGGGGCATGCTCTCTAGAGTAACCGCGGGAACGAAGTATCGTGTGAACGAAATGGCTCGAATTTCTGGTTATGAAACTTCTGACAACGCCACAACACAACCTGCAACTTGTTCTATGTACCTTTTTCGAATCCTCCCCCCCCCCCCCCCTTGCCTCCATCCCCTTCTCTAAAAACGTCTCATCTTGTCATTAGGGTTTAGATTTCTTGCGTTGAATCGCACCGGAGTATAATGGATTGTGTGAAGTTAACAATCCGTTTTGTCTTTGTTTTAAAAATTCGAATAAAACACCCTAAACTTTCTCGACCTGGACAAACTTGGCCAGTTTTATGATCAAGCCACTGGCAATTTCTCAATATGTTCGAAAAAGGAAAAATATAATTGTTTATTAGTCGCGATAAGCACCTATTTTCTTTAACTGTTTATAATATCGGTTTGTGAACAATTCACACAGCTAAAGGCGATAAATCGATTGCTTTATATTTTCGCTGTTGATTTTTCTGTGTTCATTTTCAATATTTCATTGTCACTTTTTCATTCGAACACTTTGTCCTTGTAAAAAGGGAGACTGAAGCTTCTTGCCTGTGAAATGACACTGAAGCTTAGTGTCAGAAAATAATTTATAGGGAATAAAATCAAAACAATCTAAATGAACTCCAGGTCACAGCAAAAAAATCGCAAACCATGATACATTGAAATTTTTACATTTTGGGCGCAGTGTGCACGATTTCAACATTGCAAACAGGAAAACTTTTCAAGAAAACTGAGGATAATTATCACTTACTATTAGAAACCAAGCTAAACCCACCACCGATGTATATCGAAGTCACAAGAAAGGTCAACCTTACAGCCGTGAAATGGCTGCAGCCGAGCACGTTCATAATGTCGAGGAATTAGGCGAAACCAACTTCGTTGCTTTCAAGTCGACCAGATTCGGCTTTGATGTGAATATATTCAAAGCCGTGATTTCTAAAACGATATTAAACAAGCAGCATCCGTTACTTTTCAGCTCTTCCTGTTTTGAACTGTTTCAGGTCTTTGAGCTGAGAGGTAACTAAATTGAAAGCTAATATGGGAATAAACAGGATGTCGTGATTTTTGGCAACCTTGCCGGAAACGTCAAGAGCAAGGCTCTATTTCTAAGAACCCGGCGTAGCTAATCGAACGTTCGGTAATCGAACTCAATCGAACTTAATCGAACTCAATCCATGGATTGAGTTCGATTGATTCGGTAATCGAACATAATCGAACAAGGAAATTTTCTGTGAGTTCGATTAATGAACTAATCGAACTTAATCGAATTAATCAAACCCAATCGAACTCAATCCGGTGGATTGAGTTCGATTGGGTTCGGAAATCGAATACAATCGAACAGGATCCACTGAAACACGTTCGATTGCCGATCGGCAATTAAGAGATTGGATGCAATTGACCCGGGAATTGAGCGCAAATTCTGGTACAGCTACAAAACCATCCTATCAGACACAAAATGTTGTCGTGCTTAATTATTGAGCAAACCAAACTGTCAACAGTAACAATAACAACCTGAAAACGTTCGTTGGGCTCCACTGCGCTGTACGTTGGTCTCAAAAGTTACAGCTGACAGAGAAAGTATCACATGTAAATAGCGAAAAAGCAAATTTTGCACCTTAAAACAGCCTTTGTAACATCTTCCTATTTTTCAGTGCCTATTTCGTAGGGCATACTCTCGGGTACTGTACGTGATTATCATTTCCGGTGTTCTATTTTGGATTCAAAAGACCCGAAAACGGACTGAATCGAAATTCGAAGGCAGGTTCGATGGTTTAAATTCATTTGAGATACATATACTGTATCTATATTTTGCTTTAAATAAAGCCAAAAACCACTAAATGAGCAAATTCAAGACTTTATTGACTACAGCAAATGATTAATGACTCCATGGTTAATTGATCATGACGCGGTGCTGCGCCCCTAGCGTGATCAAAGTTAAGTACGTTCCGATGCCATTTTAGCCGCCATTTCAGCCGCCATTTCAGCCGCCATTTCGCCTTGTAAATTATTGTTTAGTCTTTCTTCGTCGGTGCATTCTACTTCACGTTTGACGGGTGATGGTGTAGTCGCGCAAACAGTTTTCATCGTCACTGGAAATGCTGGAAAGTGTGACACGGATGCCAGTTTTGCTTACATCTCCATCTCCTTTTATCTTTAATGCTTGAGATCTGCACGACAAAACCGGAACATTGATACCACCTCCTCTTCGCCAGCGACCCCACTCTACTAGAACAGGAAATCATCCATAATCAGCCATCAGTTACTTATTCCCTTATTACGTTGTATTTTCCCGGTAATTTTCGGTGGTTATGAAATGATTCACTTACAGGCATGTAATTGCACCTTTTACAGGCCACAGTGCCGCAACCAGCTCACGTTGGATGTGACCCAACTGACCTCTTTCGTTTACAACGCGAAAAGCACGCCCTTTCTCGAATTTTTCGTTGTCCTTCACGTCACCGACGTCAAATCGGCGCTCTTAATATTCTTTGACCCCACATTTTATCGTTACAAGCTCTATAATCTCCAAAGCAGAATGTTGACACGTGTTCAAGGTGTGTTTACTACATTGAGCCTCAAGACTATACTATATTCTTTAGTTTCAACCGAGGTTTTATTTTACCAATCAAGAGTTCGGAAATCGAACGTTCGATTGTATTCGATTACCCCAAAATTTTTTTGTGAGTTCGATTACGTTCGATTACCGTACCAATCGAACTCAATCCATGGATTGAGTTCGATTAAGTTCGATTAAAATTCCGTTCAATTTTGTTCGATTAGCTACGCCGGGTAATTAAGAAGGAAAGTTATCCCGGGAACCTGAACTATCCTGCACCTTTTCCGGCACTTATTTCGTTGAAAAATTAACTCCAACCGTTGACATGACAATCGCAAACTCGAGGGAGTAGGACAGCTCGCCTCAGCTGGTAGGCTAGCCCTGTAAGGGGAGACAAGTTTATTTAAATTTTATAAAATATAATTTTATAAACATCGCGTGCCTCTTCCTTTTCCAGCCCTCTGGAGCACTCAACCTGCCCGTCCACACTGCGGTAGGGCAGATAACATAGCTTTGCAGCCTCACCAGGAGCACACTGAGATCTCATGGAAGGGGGGCAACTCGCCTCGGCAGGAAGGTAACTCTAGCAGGTCTGAGACAACTTTACTGCATAATTTTATAAATGAACACTGCGCGTCACATAAAACATACCAAGGTTTAAGGCCATAAGTTACTAGCCTGAGACACGCTACCCAATTACCGGGGTCCTCTTTGTATTTCTCAGGGACACGCTCCCTTCTCTAGCCCAGTGGGGCACTGAACCTACCCGTCCATACGGAAAGGGCTGCTAACATAGCTTGGTAGCCACACTGAGATTTCGACAGTGCGGCAAAATCAAGGGTTAGTAGTACCAATCAAGTCAGCCAAACCAGTGATCCCCACCCTACCTATCATCAGGGCACCTTCCTTGCCGATTGGTGCTGCTAACACTTGATATTTGCCGCACTGTTGAGATGTCAGTGTGGCTGCAAAGCCATGTTAGTTGTCTTTCCAGTACAGACAGGCAGGTTAAGTGCCACAAAGGGCTGGACAGGGAATCTGGAGCGCGTTTCTGAGAAACGCAAAGAGGACGGTTGGGTAATCACGTGTCTCAATCATAGTATAGCTAGTAGCATCTTATGATATGGCTTGAAGCCTGGGTTATGTTTTCAATCTGGGCTTTACGTGACACGCGACAGGCGGTGTTCATTTATAAAATTATGAACTAAAGTTGTCTCGCCTGCAAGAGTTACCCTTCCTGCCAAAGCGAGTTGTCTCCCTCCCATGAGATCTCAGTTTGGCTGCAAAGCTATGTTAGCTGCCCTACCGCAGTATGGACGGGCAGGTTGAGTGCCCCAGAGGGCTTTAGAAGGGAGCGGCACGCGATGTTTATAAAATTATGAAACCAGGGTTAACCTACCTTCTGAGCTGTTAGTTACCTCTGAAACAGCTCAAAACAGAAATAGCCGAAGAGCCGTAACGGATGCTACGTGTTTAGTTTCGGATTAGAAATTACGGCTTTGAATATAAACATGTATTCACATCAAAGCCGAATCTGGTCGACTTAAAAGCAACGACGTTGGTTTGGGCCCAACTATTTGACGCCGGAAGTTATGAACGTGCCGCTCGGCTGCAGCCATTTCACGGCTGTGAGATTGACCTTTCTTGTGATTTCGATATACATCGGTGGTGGATTTAGCTTGGTTTCTAACAGTAAGTGATAATTATCGTCGGTTTTCTTAAAAAGTGAAAGGGAGGATCCGCCCATGTAAACGAGTGCCAACCGTCTCTGAGCCCCTTGCTGAAAAGTGCCTAGGCCCAGTCTTCTTTTTAGCGACCGCCATGTTTATGTTGAAGTGTTGTGGCGAGAGTGATCGATGTGTTTCAGTCGAAAGTAGAAGTTTTTCCTGATGGCTTACGCTGCTATTCGTGCTGTAAAATCGAGATAACAGTATGGGGTCAGTCGTGTCTAATATGTACGGAGGGGTACAGTACATGCTGAGCTGTGGTGGAGAAAAACAAACCTTTGATAATGGCGCCGGCTCCTTGAGGACTGCGACGCCGTTTGTTCGCACACGAAAGAGGTAAATGTCTCTTTATCTTTCTTCACATTCATCTGCGCTGTTTTTCTTTCATGGCCATGTTATCTAGTACGTTTTGTTATGCAATGTCTCATCAAAAATCGTACCAAAATTTGTCCGTTCAGGTTTAATACAAAAAGTGTTAAAAGGTTTAGCTTATAATTTAAGCTTATATTAATAAACTGAGCTTACCGGTAATCGTTTTGTCCTTTCTTTATTTTAATATCAAAGTTACTTTTTTATGGTTTACGTGATACTCTTGCTTTGTAAAAATAAAGCAAAAGATCGCATATGATATCTTTGTGTAAATGATCAAAAGACCTAATCAAATAATCGAAGAGTGTAAGCTTATAATTCCATAATTATCTAAAAACATCGCACGATCAGATCGGAGCAAAGACTTTGCTCCGGTCAACGTCATTCTAATTCATAAAACAAATGTCTAAACACGCACTTAACACAGCTTGTTTATGTTATTTTAAATAAGACAAATTTCGGTATAAGCGAAACAGCCTACATGTATATCAGCTCATTTTTATTGCCTAATTTCAGTCTGCAATGTTTCATCAGTTTGTCAGGTGTAGTGTAAACTGTTAAAATATGAGTTGAAATTAAAAGGATCTTCAACAATATTTCCCTGTTCCTTTCTTTATATCAGCTCCATGTATTTTGATGAAGATGGTGATTTGGCGCATGAATTTTATGAAGAAGTAAGATCTAACAAGAAAGGGAAGAAATCTTACATGAAGAAAGTGACGCGACGCTTACTCCCCCAAGGAATGGTAGAACTACCCCATCCAAGACTTCATGTCGATTTCCCAGTTGTTATGTGTGAAGCATATTAACATTGTACCCTCGAGACATTAGGATCTAGCCACAAATTCCACAGTTATGGATTTTATCAGAGGATCTGCACTGCAATGTCTTTCAGTGGCAAGACTGCATGGAATAATGACTAAAATATTTACCACAACATGCTAATAAGCCAGAACAAACTCTCATGTTACTGTGTTTTGAGCTGGAAATAACTTGAAAAAACAATTTTGCATGGGTAACAATTCCAAATAGAACAAATGCGGCCTCTCTATAGTGAACAACAGTTGAGGCAATGCTACTATTCTCAGAAGAGTTTCATTTGGGATTAATTCCTGTTTTGTCTATTTGGTTGTTAAACATAAATCATATTAATATGATTTATTGGAGATGATTCATACCTCAGGGTTCTCCCCAGGATTGAGGGAAGAGCTGGGAGTATTCTGACTTGCATCAATTTGTTGTTTTGGCATGGCCACTGTCTGGCAGCAAAGTCAGAGCAAAGTAAGTTTTCTAAGAAACAATTACCATTGTTTATTGACTATTTTGGTGATACAAATCATTCCAGCCATAGTTAATCGAGGGACTGGTTATGAAACCTTGTAGACTTCAATAGCGATAACAAAGGAACTGTACTTGACCCTGCACATCTTTTGTTTTGTGATCACACGCATGACTGAATAACTTTAATAGCACCATTTCTATTGGTCAGTTGCTCGAACAAAAGATCAACATCTATTGTGTTGTGCAGGGTCAAGGCTGAACAACAATAACAAAAACATCGAACAAAGACATTTCTCAGGTTTCATAACCATTGCGCTTTATTAACTGTGTTCCAGCCAAGTAAATTGAAGAAAAAGTTTATGTAAATCAGGACAAAATCTATATCTGATTTACAGATATTCATTTAAAGGGGCTATGTCACCATCGCTTGTGCTATTTTAAGAAGCCCAAAAGAGTAAAAATAAGTGTCTCAATTCAAATGGACAGACTGCAAATCACAATTCAAATCTTAGGCTGCAGATTGCCAGGATGATTTTTTGATTTACACTAGAACATATTAGGCTCCTTATGCTTCTGACTCCGACTCTACTTCCGATTATGTCCCTAGTAGGAACCAGCACTTAAACACATACGTTTCCTTTGTGTGTTCTTTTTTATTATTTTTAATTAGAATAAAATAAACAAAATACTGAAAATTTGAACACTTAGCAGGTGATCAGTATCCAAAAATTAAGAAAAAAGTCTGAACTACAGTCGAACCTCTGCTAACGGACAATTCCCGTAGGACACTTAGTCGTAGTCCAGCCATGTACAAACACTACATTTTTAACCTCCCATAAGCAGACACCTCTTAAGCGGACACTTTCTGGTCCCAATGGTGTCTGTTTACAGGAGGTTTGACTGTATCTTCAAGCATGGCAGCATCTTTTTCAAGTCAGGCAGCATTTAATTGTTCCAAAATCAAGCCAGGTGGTCTGCCTAGCTTGAAAAGGCTATGGAGAACACTGCATCGATGTAAAAATAAGCCAACTGTGTTGCCTCTAAATGGAAACACCCTGGCTTCGTAACAAATATAATTGCCTGTCAAAAGTTGATTGCAGGTGTCCATCTTTAACAGGGAGAATTTAAAGTATTAAGACTGAAGTATAACAGACCTATCAGGGCTCGAAATTAAAAAAAAATTCTCAATCGCAATTTGCGAGTAATTCCTAAAACTTAGTCGCAAGTTCGAAAATTTTAATCGCAAAAAAAAAAAAAAACTACAACTACTGGAACCGGAAATGAGAAACGAGAAATTTCTGAGAAAGTCTGAAAAAGTGCGCCCGTGATACAGTGGGAAACCGCATTAATGGAGCATAAAATCGACGATTAAGTCACGCAACATTCGACGTGAATTTCGCAGGATTTTTCGGAAAAAATTACAACTATCAGTTACAAGTAAGACACGACTGTCGCAAAATCGCGACTAACAGACAAATCTTAGTCGCAAAAGCGAAATCTTTAGTCGCAAATGCGCCCGATACAGGCGCAATTTTGAGCCCTGCCTATATTTATGCATTATGGTGTCTGATTTTAGAGAGGAGGCATCTGTCTTGTTGGATTCCTGGGTGGGAGGGGGGTGAGGGGGTGGGGTGGTTGACTGAAATGACATCAAACCTCTGAGGAGTAGGTAAAATAGTCAATCCAGAGACAAAATAATAATAATAAAACAAAATCAAAAGTGAAAGGGAATGCCTAAGTTGCGATATTCAAATAAAAAATATTGGAATGCATTATTTGTTGTCAAGTTAAATGCAAATGCAGGTCACTGCATTGGCTTCTAATAAGGAGTGGGTTTGCCAGTGGGTAATATTGGTTGGATGTTGGATGGGTCAGCTATGCATAATCGACCATTCAGGGGTAATTGCCATAAAATATTTGTTGTACAGTTGGTACTTGTCCTTGCTCCAAGGTTTTTTTTTTCTGGGTTCTCCGGTTTTTCTTCCCTCCTCAAAAAAACAACACTTCAAAATGCCAATTACATCTTGAATCCGAGGACCACAGGTTTGTCAGTCGCTTATCTCATACCCAGATCTCCCATGGTCAGGTGGAAGGGAGATTTCGCATTTCAGTACAGTACAAGCACTAGTGAGATCTGGGTACAAGATTAGTCAGTGTGACCCTCATTAACTTTATTTGTTACCAGTGACGTAATCGGAAGCGGAGTCGGAAGCATAAGGAGCCTTACGTTCTGGTGTAAATAACAAAACAGAGTTGCAATCGGAATCAGAATTGGAAAGATCAAAAGGTTTCCTTCCGCTAACTATCCACTTATATTGTTTTTCACTAGATCAGGTTCTTGCGATTCCAATTACATCGCTAGTGGGAACTAAGCTTTATATGTATTTCCTGGGGAGGGAGTTAGGTTACTCCTGTTGTTGTATTGAACGCTTTTATCCATAATTTGTGTTCCAGAAAATATCCATAAATTATCTACTCTGCTTCAAGGCTCCCCCCCACCCACTCGGCAAAGTCCAGTTTTTTGTTTTAATACTTAAGTCCCGGTCAAACGGTGCATGATAGTCGATGGTATCATTGACTATCACGCTTGAGATCAAACGGGTGCATGATAGTTGGTCAAGTGACGCGAGCAAAGTAGCGCAAGCTCCTCCTCAGTCACCTGCCGCGTTAAAAGAGTTCTGTGAGCGAAAAAAAGCGGCAGCTTGTTTTTTTTTTAGAGTTATTGGAGGAATGTACTGATAATTTGATGGAGCATTGTTCAAAGGAAGGAGCCGAGACAAGAGAATGGATACGGAGAAGAAATGAGAACGACGAGAACTGGCCGAAAAACTATCATCGACTATCATGCGCCCGGTCAAACGAACAAAACTATCATGATGATTTTGAACATGTTCAAAGTGCATGATAGTCGATGATAGCGCGTGATAGTTGATGATAGTTCGTGTTCAAACGGGAGCGCGAGTTTGAAGTATCATCAAGTACCATCGACTATCATGCACCGTTTGACCGGGGCTTTACTTTGGAATTTCCAATTACCTAGCATAGGGGAGGGAGAGGGTATGGCTATTTTAAAATATTCCTGTAACTGCACTGTAAAAGCCCTCAAGGAAACGAGTCTTTGTTTCTAATTCCTTTAACCATAACAGTTAGACTTTTTATTAATGTTAAATATAAGACAAAAGTGCTATAATCATAGTTGAAGTTGTTTTATTATTTCTCTCCAAACTTGCATTGCCAGTGGTGATACATATTAACAATACCTTACTTGTATCAAAATATCCTTTTGTTGGTTTATTATAATTTCCATTATTTATATTCTTGCATCACTAGTGTCCCTATGTATGAAAGCATGGTAATGTTATAATAATTATCGTTGCTAATTAACATAGGGTTTCTCCCTACATACAGTAATTATTGTCATCTCATTTAAAAGAACTCTCACTTCATTACGTCACATCTGAGGTGGTACTTTGAATTGATAAGGGCGGGCCAGTGGGAGTAAAGCAAGCTATCATTCAAAAGAATACAGAAGCAATATAGGACTGTTAATCTCCAAAGGGAATGTTTTGTAGTTGTTTTAATCTGAAATTGGCCATGGAATGTTAGTCTGAAAATTGGTAAGCTTTGCCTAATTCTTGTCTGAATTTGTGTAAAAAAAATTGCCACTGACTTAATCGCAGAAAAGGGAGAATATTTCTAAGGGTTAAGAGGTTTGAAAACTGGTATAAAAAATCACATATTTGTACAGTGAAACCTGTATTACGTGGGTCAATAATTATTCATCTAGTGGCAGGTCTTCCTGTACTGATCAAATTCTCTTTCCTTGATTTCTTTTCAAGCCAGTCAAACCTGTATTTAATGGTCAACCTGCATTACATGGTCAGTTGGTCATAACTCAAGGGTACCATTAAATACAGGTTTGACCGTATTTTGGTCTGACAATGGGTAACAGTTTCCTGGAGTGGGCCACACATTCAATCAAACATTTTGATGAATATTCTCCATCCCTATGCCTCATAGACTGTGATAAAACAGTAAAAGCCCCAGCCTGGCCCTACAAAAGACCAACTTACTACAACCTCATTTGGCACTTGCAAGTGATCACTTATAACCACTTATTGAGCTCAAATTTATATGCAAACTTTTCATTACTAATTTTGACTGCTTAACACAGGTTAAGTGAGCCTGATTCTCAGATGGTCACACTTACTCCCTTCTCTCCCAGAATGATTGGTGGAAATATTCAACAGTCAGATAACGTCAAGGACAAGACATCAAACAAAGTACATCAGATGGGTAGAGTTCAAGGGAGTGACTGTGGTGTACTTCATCGGGAACTTCAACTATGGGCTAGACTGAATGTACTCCAATTGGACAAAATATTCAACTGTCAGATAACGTCAAGAATAAGCCCTCAAACAAAGTACATCAGATGAGTAGAGTTCAAGGGAGTGACTGTAGTGTACTTCATCAGGAACTTCAAATATGGGCTGGACTGAATGTACTCCGATTGGACAAAATATTCAACAGTCAGATAACAAAGTACATCAGATGAGTAGAGTTCAAGGGAGTGACTGTGGTGTACTTCTTCATCAGGAACTTCAAATATGGGCTGGACTGAATGTACTCCGATTGGACAAAATATTCAACTGTCAGATAATGACAAGGACAAGACCTCAAACAAAGTACATCAGATGAGTAGAGTTCAAGGGAGTGACTGTGGTGTACTTCTTCATCAGGAACTTCAAATATGGGCTGGACTGAATGTACTCCGATTGGACAAAATATTCAACTGTCAGATAACGTCAAGAATAAGCCCTCAAACAAAGTACATCAGATGAGTAGAGTTCAAGGGAGTGACTGTAGTGTACTTCATCAGGAACTTCAAATATGGGCTGGACTGAATGTACTCCGATTGGACAAAATATTCAACTGTCAGATAATGACAAGGACAAGACCTCAAACAAAGTACATCAGATGAGTAGAGTTCAATGGAGTGACTGTGGTGTACTTCTTCATCAGGAACTTCAAATATGGGCTGGACTGAATGTACTCCGATTGGACAAAATATTCAACTGTCAGATAATGACAAGTACAAGACCTCAAACAAAGTACATCAGATGAGTAGAGTTCAAGGGAGTGACTGGTGTACTTCTTCATCAGGAACTTCAAATATGGGCTGGACTGAATGTACTCCGATTGGACAAAATATTTAATTGTCAGATAATGACAAGGACATTAGACCTCAAACAAAGTACATCAGATGAGTAGAGTTCAGGGGAGTGACTGTGGTGTACTTCTTCATCAGGAACTTCAAATATGGGCTGGACTGAATGTACTCTGATTGGACAAAATATTCAACTGTCAGATAATGACAAGGACAAGACCTCAAACAAAGTACATCAGATGAGTAGAGTTCAAGGGAGTGACTGTGGCGTACTTCTTCATCAGGAACTTCAATATGGGCTGGACTGAATGTACTCCGATTGGACAAAATATTCAACAGTCAGATGATCAAGTACACCAGATGTCTGGGGAGAAGAGGGAGTGAGTGCATGTGACCTCAGACCGTCTGAGAATTAAGCTACAGTTGATGCTGCTTATAAGTACCATCTCTGATGATTATTGTTGGCTTTTGCAGTGGTGCAGTAATAAGGCTGGCTTTTTATTGCAACTACAGCTGTGGTAAACAACTTGCAAGACTGTTTGACCACCCAGCAAAGCCTGTATAATATTTAACTTACATTTTCTTCTGTCTTGTTTGCCAAGACTTTAAAATGTGAATTTGATAAGTATGAGAAAAATGGTTTATTGAAACAAGATATTTCCATTGTTAAAAATGTTCAAACTAAGATACATGCATTTGCTACATTTGTATGATTGGTCAGATTGAATTCACCATAAAGGCACGTAAGTTACGTCACGTGTGTGCTTTATCAAGTTATAATGCATACAGCCAACACCAGCAGTATGAACGTTTACAAATAATGGGACATTTCATGAAAATAGTAAGCTTTTACCTCATTCATGATCACTGAGTTACAAAAGCAATTGGGAATTTTAAAAAACAGCTGAAAAGTGTGAAAAGCACTTGTCAAACACTTTTCTCGTGTTGATTACAATTCCTGTGTGCTTATATAACCCAACAATGCACTCGGTCATGTTTACTATTGCCTTATAATTAAAATAAATGTTAAATTTACATACATGTACAATCATGTAGTTGACAGCCTTTACAATCATTGCCATATAGCACCACAAAATATCACCCTAAATAACCCGGAAAAGTAATTTTAATTAATAATATTTTTTCTAAAACGTTTTTTTTTGTCTCAGTACTTTCATACAGCAGGTCCATATATATAAATACAGTATCTATTTTAAGGGGGACCTGGAGTGAACAGGGGTGGAGAAGGAGGGAGAGCTGCATCCCCTGGATTCACCACTGTATTGTAAATGTATTTTTAAAGGCTGGTTTTCACTAGCACATAAGCACAAGCATAAGCATAAGCACAATCGGCCGAAAAGCAAGTGAGAACGCCAGAACATAAGCATAAAGACATACGCAAGCGCAGTATGAACGAAATTATCGATACCAGCTTTCCTCGGCTGTGAGATCTGAATCAAAGATGGCGGATGATTTGGTTGACTGCCTTGTGCTTATGCTTGTGCTTATTTCATCTCCGTTCTCACTTGACATAAATGTGACAAGCATAGCATAAGCATACGAAGAACGGAACATGTTCGTTCTTCTTGTGCTTATGCTTACAGCTGTATGCTTATGTAGTGGGAGTTCACACTTGCTTCTGGATTTCTTATACTTATGCTTGTGCTTATGCGCTAGTGAAAACCAGCCTTAACCCACTGCATTCCAAAGCGCAACAAATCTATGTCCTTGGGAGACTTCCTTCAATAGCAAACTAACAGTAACTAGTAGTCTTGTTTTAACTTTATGACACTAACACATGTACATGTACAGGGTATACAGTCAATTCTCGCCTTCCAAACACCTGATATCAACATAACATGCAGACATCCTTTTATATATTACTGACAATAATTTAAGTCCAGCAAATAAGGTTTACTGAAAATACATCCCACTAGGCAAGTATACTTTCTCTATTATGGACACCAAATCTGGGTCTCAGAGGGGTTTGTTATACTGGGATTTGACTGTACAAAACAATTTAAAGTTTGTCTAAACTAGTCTCAGAGGAGACCCCCTTTGTTCAATAAGGATAGAGAGCCAGAGGTGTCTGTATTATGGAGGTGTCCATATTATACAGGCTGGTATAGAGATTGCATGAATTTTGGTATCTTCGGGACCACAGAGAATTGTCCATAATAGAAATGTGTCTGTACATTTAACAAGAGGTTTGAATCTGTGGTCAACAAGACCCTGAGTATTACTTTTATCTGGTGCTGTTTATTTATTTTTTTTTTTTTGCAAAATGAAATAATTTTGGTATTTTCTTCTTGTTTTGATCTTGGCACTCGGGTTAAGGATACATGTATGCAGTGGGTTTGAAAAGTCACACTAACTTGTACTCAGTTTGCACTTTATTGCTCGCCTGAAAGTCCCTGTATAATCTTATTTTGTGAAAATGCACAGGGGTGTAAAATACTATATAATGGATTCCTCTATTGAACACTTCTGTTCCCCTTTTTACATTATAATTTATGTAATTATTCTTCAACACACACTCTCATCACCAAGTGCGTCTTGTTCGGCTTTGGGTCCCTCGGCTGCAGGTGGGTTTTGTTCTAAGACAGCTTCATCATCTGACAGTTTTTCCTCGACAGAATTATGCATTGGTGGCTTTCGTTCTACAACAGAATCCTCTGCTGGTGTTTTTCCTTGTACAAGGGCCAAAGCTTGCTCAAGTCTCTCCTTATATAATCGGTACTTTTTTTCTACCTAAATGCCAATTAACAAAATTAATCAAACCAATGACCAAAAAAAGAATCGCTTGAAATTAGCCAAACATTACTGAAATGATGACACAAGATGAATACTGCAAATGGCAAAAGATACTCCAGTATGTACTCCTTTTTTTAATATCCCAAACTTTGATTTTATTATAACTGATCTGGGGCATCTGCAAGTCTAGAACATGTGGTCAAGGATCTGTTGATATTGTCTGGAACAACATGTTCAATAATAATTTATATATATATTACTCTTTGATAATATATGGACTTAACCTAATGGTTGCTATTTCTCCTAAATTTGTCTGATCTGTTTTGCTTTGCAACTTTCTCAGATTCTCTGCCTTTTTTATGACTACATTAATAAATTAGACATAATTAGTAAATTGTGCATCCAAGTTCACATACAGCGATGAGCCTGGTTAAAAGAATATAATTTCTTCTGTCAGTAATTCCAGTTGACTTTAATTTAATGTTCACATTAAAAAATAATTATATGGCCTACAATTGAATAATTACAATGGCAAAGATCAAACTAACAGACCTGTAATACATGTTCCTCTTCCTCTTTATCCAGTATTTTCATAAAATTTTGGAGCTCAGGTACTGAGAAAACTTCCCACTGAAAATAAAACATCAAAAAACACACTGGTATTATTAACTTGGAACCCTTCTTAGAGCCCCAAATTGAACATCTCAATTTGCTAATAAAATTTCTACTGTTAGGAGTGTGATAGGCTATAGACCACAGGCAGTACATTATTTTTTCTTTGAGAAAAAGAATGAATGAAAAGCAAAACACATTAGCGTACATACAGTGTACAAGTTAGTTTCCAAGTCCATATGCTCATGGGTTTTCCCCACTTAAATACCATTACACCTCTGTATAAATAAAGTTATCTATTCTATTCCGCCCACCCTCCCGGGCCCAGAAAGGAGGGGGGGATTAAAATTCATGCCTCAAGTGGGGGAGGGGACTTATATCAAATTACAACATTTTCAATGAAAACTCAAAATTAATTCACTTTTCCCCCAAAATTCTTTTAGACCTGTAACGGTTTCTAATCAGAAAGAACGTTATTTTTTTATAAAAGGAATGTGCATCACCAATTTTCAAAACTACAACACCATTTCACTGTATTTTACACTCTGATTATACAAAAGAATTGTATCTCTCTGGATACTGAAATATTGGCAGAAACATATCAATGTCAACTTGATGGAAATCAATTTAGCATACTTAAATACAGTTAACTCTATCTTAAGCAACCACCCTTGGTGCAGGAAATGTAATTATATTATTTTCAAACCACTTTTAACTCTGGCATAGAAAACCTAACTTCCAAAATGGGGGCTTATTAGAGAGTGGAGGTCAGGGCTGCTTGCACATCTGCAAATCTTGAATGGAGGATAAAGAAACTGACAAAGGTTCAAAACATTTCAGAGCATGGGCTCTTAAAATATTATTATTATTATTATTATTATTATACCCTTTTGCTCCTTGAAATTTTTCTTAAGCCTTAAAATAATTACACTTACAACAATATCTCCAGTTTCATTCTCCTGAAGTGAGAAGGTATGCCTGATATCAGCTCCGCCCCAGAGCAATCTAAGGACCAATGGCTTTTCAAGGTCAGACATCCGACGAAGGATCACTGCAGGCACAAACAAAACAACTACAATGACTTTTTAATCTGATACAGATAGAGCAGTGTACACATGTCAACGAGAGTCGTCAAACCAAAACCAAAGCAACTACTCTGGCCAATCAAAACAGAGGCAGAAAACCAATGAACCAATCACATGTCATCATGGCCAAGCGCAGGAAAATGTGTGTAAGTCACGATTGCTTTTGGTTTAAATACTTCTGATTGGTTAATAAAGTGGTGTGAGATTTTTTAGCCAAGCACGAAGTACAGCAAAGCAAAACCATTTTAAAAAGCAATAGACCAATTTCGATATATATTAAAATTCAACTTGAAACAAAAGACATCACTGCGAGGCTTAGGGGAATGATAGTAGGGATTTATATGGTTTATTCCCCTAAGCCTCGTAGTGATGTCTTTTGTTTCAAGTTGAATTTTAATATATCGAAATTGGGCTATTGTGAAATTACTTTTGACACTCAATTGAATTAAACTGCTCTTAACCCTATTCAGCCTAGGCTTTTTTTGAGTTCCTGAGCTTGGGGGGGGGGGGCACATTGTGCCCCCCCTTCGTAACTTCCAGAACATTAAGGCTATGACAATGAAAACCTAGAGGGTACATAGTACGTCCAAAACTGTCTCCTTTGCGGTCCGCACAATGGAACGATGACATCATATGACGTAGTTATTAGGTAATTAGTTATACGGCCGTCACCTTGGATCTGCCATCTTGGATTTCTAAATTTTTTTAAAACCTCTTAAAAACCATCCAAATTGATGCAAAATTAATCAAAACCAATAAATAAACGCTAAATGACGTAAAAATACAAAAGTTATACCAATAAACATTGTTTTTCTTCATTCAAAGGTATAAATATGCAAATTTAAAAAAACATGGCTGTCAAAATCTTGTTGCCATGAAAACGTCAAGTCACGTGATCAAAAAATTGTCATATAAAATTGTTGCCAGATAAATTTTAGGAAAAGTCACAAAGTTTGATGGCGTTTGAATACATATTAAAGAAGTTATGAATGTTGAAAGTTAGCCCCCGCCCCAGGCCGAATAGGGTTAACTAATCTTGTTATTGAACAATGGGTAGAAATGACTTAATAATGACTTAATGTCAATGCTTGAAATGCAACCTTTGGTTTAAGATTCATGTGATTATCAACATAAACAAGTCAGAAAATAGCGAACAAAATCTTCCACTATATAGAAATAGTATACATGTATTATTGTGATGCTGCTTGCAAGGATATGGCTTTATACTTAAGATAACCCTGCCAATTAATTCCTCTTGTTTATAAGTATCCATACTGTTAATGTTAGTAAAGAATCATAAAGTTGGGAAAGTACTGTTAGTTAAATGTCTTACCAAAAAAGCAACCCTCTGACAGTAGTGAGAAAATTTGACGGTTTAGAAAAATCATGAACAAGTAAATCAATGACGATTGTGTAAAACTATTGGTCAAATTAAACTTATCATTGTTTAGCCTCATATAAAACAAAACCATTTTAATCAATCCTTACATGAACATGGCAAACTGACTGCTATATAACCCCATGCTACAGTTTGTAACTCAGTTACTTGAAAATAGCTCAATCATTTTATACAATGCATGTTTAAATGGTCATACTTTACATGCCGTATTTCATCCATAGACTCAAACATTAGAACCCAATTTACATCAATGTACTGCATTTTAAACAGCACCATGCACAGAAAAGTACTGCTCAGTGATACGTAATACTATGACATAGTACATCTTAACGACTAGAAAGTGTCCCCAATTAGTACTCGCATGCTACATGTAAATACTTTTGACACTTAAAGCGAATTTTATTATTTTTATTTTAATATTTATGAGTGAATGGGGTAAATCAGATCACAAGCCAGAGATAAACATGAATAGACCTTTTCCGCATTCCTGTGAACAAAGGCACCAACTCAAGGCTGGGGTGGACAAAATACAGTGATTTGTATGAAATTGTCCACCCAAGCCTCGACCTCATTTCATTGTGTGTGCTTACTGGAGTGGAATGCGGGAAAGGTCTATAATAAATTTCATAGTTTTAAAATTTTGTTGGATCATCAAGAAACATTACTGGTAGACACTGCCAAAGCAAATTCTGCATTAGACATTTTCTTTAAAAAATTTAATACCGGTACATTAGAGAAAAAAAGTTTTACCGTGATCATCCTCTTCTTGGTAACATTCAAACAGAGCAAATTTTCTTGGATTATCAGCTACTTTGAACTTCTTAAGGAGAGCAACAATCACCTGTAAAAACAAAACAAAGTTTAAAATACTCACTGTACCAAAATAACGAGAACAATTCATGTACATGTTGGGCTAGAAAATGGCAAGGACAAGCCAGACACATGAAGCATTGAAGTGTCACATCCAAATGTGATATCTCCAGCATGCTTTGATTGTGATGTTGTGCAGTCCTGGACATATCTGTCACTTTAGAAACAACAAAGCTGTATTTACATGTAACATGTTGTAGCACCATGTTAAATTCACTGTGTCAAATTCTAACTGATCTGATCATCTTTAAGTTTGCACAGCAGACTTTCAAGGGGTGCATTATTATGACAACTGAGCAAATATCCAGACAGACAAATTTATTTTGAAAAAAAAAAAAATTATAACGGTGAGTCTGTTCTACAAATCAAATTATCCAAATTTATATGGTGATTTAAATTATGATTAAATGTAACCCTGACCCCTGAGTACTTCCTATTAATGGTACATGTACCTCCTGTAATTTAAAAATAATTTATTACTCAATGAAGAAAAGTGAAAAGAAACAAGCAAGCACCCCAAAAATACTGCTACAAGTAAAACAACATTCAATTATTGAATGGTGATACTGAAAAAGATTTCATCCACAAACTCAAAAGTTATAGAGACCCCACTTTATTGTAAATTGCAGCTCAGAAGGCCCAAGAGCTTTCACTTTATAAATGGTCACACTTTAGGGTTTCACCCACAGACTCAAAAGTTAGAACCACCTTGGACAGCATAATGAACAGTACCACAGGAAAGTACTGCAGCTGTAGGATTTTATCCACAGACTCGAAAGTTAAAACCACCTTGTGCAGCATAATAAACAGTACCACAGGAAAATTATGTTCAATTATACATGTCGCTTTCATTTGAATGGTCACACTTTAGGATTTCATCCACTGACAAATGCAAACGTTAGAACCACTTTGTACGGCATAATAAACAGTGCCACAGAAAAGTACTGTTCCACAGACTCAAAAGTTAGAAGAAAAAGGCTATAATGTTGGAGTACAAATTCATAATTAATAGTGCTTATTACCTCATGGACTGTAGTTTCACTTGTCACATGTAATGCTTTAACTGTCCCAAGTGGAAGAAAAAATGAAGTCCGCTGAGCATTCTAATAGACAAAAGACCAGACCATAAAATTAACACATGTATTGTGTCTTGCTTTCTTCTCTGAACAAAATAAAGTTACATGGATTGTAGAGCAAAGACTTTGATCAAGGAAACTAGCTGTGGTTTAAAACTTATTTTACTAATTAACAATCCACTTTGTTTTGTTTCTGATTTACTATTAATTACAAAATAAAACTAGAACAAAGCAAGAATATAAAACTAAAGAAATATATCAAATCTAAACCAAAAACATATTTATTTTGCCCCTCCTTTTCTTGTCATAGATTTAGTTGCAACGATTCATTCTTGCTGTGCATGTACTGTAGTTCTGGGGCAATGCAATGAAAAAAGAAGTAATGAAACACTATTGTGCTTCCCAGTCAGCAGCTCCATATCCGGATCCAGTAACCACATAGAAGTCTTCAGGAGGAAACCATGGCAGCCAGTTTCAGCCCCTACTCCTCGACTGCATCCCTCCACATTAAAGGAGGCTTAGTGGAAACTGCAGTGATGCAATGAGAATTTGTTGAACATCAATTATTATCTGCAGACAATGATCCTCTGACTCTAAACATCTGTTCTTTCAATTGAAAATAATTAGGGTAGTAACTTTGGCATTTAAATAAAAACAAGGTGTTTCAATAAAACAGGCATCTGACCTTTTGGTCTTCCTCTTTCTGTCCCACAACTGTCTCAAATATCGACAGTGGTCTCTCTCCTGCAACGATGTTGATGGGGCGTAGTAGATTCATGTGTACACGGATAAAGCCTTGGTATGTATTTAAACCCCTCTAGAAAAATACAAATTTTGTAGGAGTGAATTAAGTAACAAACAGAAGACCACTGATTTATGGAAACCAGCTACGTGTATCTTAAACTGAAACTCATTCCTCTTGGTTTTGTTTACTATTTTTTAGTCATTTACTACTCTCTACATGTATCTCAAAGTCAGCTTTCTTGGATCCCCCTGACAGGGTTCAAAATAGCAGCTGGTACTTTGGCCACACTTGCCAGCTACTTTTCACCGAAGAATAGAAAATGTCATGCTTTGATCGGCCAACTGAAATCAAAGTCGCTGTAATGTTGTAGTAAACATTTCGTATCAGACAATAAAGCAGCCAAGAAACGTTTGAAAAACTTTTTGGAAATGATTTAAAATGAGTAGAAAGAGAAGAAAAAGGTTTGGAAATTTGAAGCCTGCTGCAAAAGTTGAAATGGAGAATTCTTGTTCACCGTGAACGACTAACTCTTTTACGCATTTGTTCAAGATTTATTTTGCACAAAAACTTGTTTAATGCCGGTTTTTCACTCGTTCAGTTTTGTATTCATATTGTTCGACACAATGGATTTCCCATGTTTGAGAGTGAAGAAGCGCGACCGTTTGTCTAGACAAAGTTGCATATTTTACGCTTGAACAAACACCTAAAAGAGAGAGCCGTTCACGATGCTTTGTTTGGAAGGGAATTGGCGCAACGAAACACGTTATTAAAATGAACATTCTGATGCTGACATTATTTATCAGTTCAAAGCATGCGATATGTGCAAAATCTTTTTAAAATCAGTTTATAATTTCAAGGTTTCTCAAGGAAGAAAGTAAAATTTCAATTCAGGAAGATTTTGGTCACGTGCTAGACAACGGGTTCTTGTCAGATTCCCGTTAATTGGTAGTAGCAGTACATGCACGCAAATCGTGGAAAGTGAAAAAAGGTGATTCATAGAATGTGCCATTTCTGTTATTGACAGCCGGGAAAAAATTAGGCTTGACAAAAAAGCCTACAAATTCAGGCTAAAAGCTGTGATTTTATTTTGAACCCTGCTTGATTTGTACGATGTAGCTAGGTTGTAGAGACCCCCCCCCCCCCCCCCCCCCCCCTTCCCCGAAATGTCCAACCAAAAGCAAATTCCACATTGCAGTTCATGCTCTGTCATCACTATGTATGTTACAACACCCCTTTATTAAGCGGATGTGGACACCAAAACTAGGTCATTTTGTTGCACATAACCTGTATTAGGCGGACGTTTCAAGTGTTTTTAGAATGCATTTCATTAGATTGTTGGATTATCCTCTACTTTTAAAAGCATGTTTTCCGGTAAAAAGTAATTCAACGTGATCAGGGCAAAAAACCTTTTTTTTCTTTCCACTTAATGTCCATTTGGACAAGTGCCACTCAAATTTTGGATGTCCGAAAGTGTAATTCACTCGTCCAAATAATGAATAAATTTTAAAAATGTAGCAGTAAAACAAATTTACAATGTACTGTAAAATTTTTGCTCAAAATTGGGGGTGCGGCTTACCTGCGGGAACATCTACAATAGATTATACTTTCCGGTGATATAAGTTGACCAGACTTTTTTAGCCTTGAAATTGAACATTCTATTTATTTGACGTGTACAACGTGGAGCAAACATTCTTTAACTTTAGATGGTATAGAAAAGTGAGCCTTGTTTCTGTAACAGAGCTGCCAGAGTGCCTCCAAGACCAAAAATAAGGATCCACATGAAACATGTATTCTCATTACGCATGGACGTGAGCATTGCGTTTATAAATTGTAAAATTTAGCCTCAAATTGTCAAAATAACTGTGTTGAAACAGTGCTCCCTATCTTTGTCGGACATTTTGAAGCTTTTAGCAATGAAGGAACACTGAAGACGATCAAATTCGAAGCCAAAGAAAAGGGTCTGCAAGCGGCCATCTTGGTTATCCTTAGTAACCAGGCTAAATAAAAACATGTGCTCAAGAAATTTTCACAGTTGGAAAACGGGTAAGTTTATGAGTAAAAAGAAACAGAAATTCACAGAAACCAGGTTAGTTTACGAAGTCCAGAGATGCTTGGGAAACTTAGAACTCAGTGAAAAACGAGACAAATTTCTCCTGATAAAATGTACTCTTCCCGTCGGACAAGTGCTTTTGGAAATCCACTTGTCCGAGATGAAGAAGTACTCGTCTCAAACAAGCGGACGAGTGCAACTTTTTTGCCCCGAGTGATACAGACATTGACGAATTAGGTTTATGAATTTAAATGTAATGAAATCAGTACGTGTGAGTGTAATAAACGTGGAGATACGAGGGTCAATAATTAACTATTTTTTGTGCAATGTATCAATGTGCAATCTGTATCAAGCAGACACCTTGTATTAAGCAGACATCAGCGAGAGTCCCGAGGGTGTCCACTTAATACAGGTTTGACTGTACACAAAAAGAGACCTACAGAGAAAATTAAGCCTCTGAAAGCAATGGCAGTTTACAAATTCTTCACCTTTGCTGATTAAAAGCTTTGTTTGAATCATTGACCAACATGTAAACATTATCTCTTTTTTGTGAATGGCTAAACAACACAACACATGTACTTACCATAGTCATTATAAGACCAGTTGTTGTTGAATTATATTCATCAATTTTTTTACGAAGTAGACTTCCTGTGGGAGAGTCTGTGTAAAGCATGAAGGGTTCTTTTCTCTTCTCACCCTGCAAGAAATTATTAAAATGTCAGCTCTTATCCAAGAACAAAATATTAATAATGTAAATCATATAGTAACTTTCTCGTCTAGGGATAAATCTGTGTATAGGGAATAAACGAATGTGTTTTGAAGAAAACGTCATGAAACTGAAATAATGCCGTTGCGTGACTCGGGCTAACAGTTAACAGTTCTCAGCTTTTCGTTTGCTGGTTCTTGAATCCGATTGGCCGTAAGAAATAATCATTCCAGACATAGTTTTGGCGTTCATGGTTTTTGTGGTCGCACTGTATTAAAAGAGAAAACAAATTCACAATGTTTTATAACCTATTCTCAGTATTATGTATAAAGGGAAAAATGCAAGCAGAAACAGTAACAAAACAGAAAATTAGACAAAGGGGGAATGGCAGTTTAAAAAAAAAAACAGTTTAGCCTAAAGCTAAAAAGGAGGGAATACAGAAAAGATTAACTTTGCTGATACTCTGAACATTGAATATTGCATTTTCTTAGAAAGTTATATTCAATGATTATGATGAAAATGATGTTGCAAAATTTTTGTACAAGCACAATCTCGGTTGAACCTCCCTTGACCCATTCACACCTGAGGATTTTTACGTTTTTGAGTGATTTTCTGCATACACACGCCCCATAGGATTTCGTGACTGCATATTTGGAGTTACCATTGAAAGTGCTGCTGTTCTAAAACACTGAAGGCTCGAGTTTACTGGAAACGTCATTGTGACGATCTCATTTTGCTTGCTTGATTTGCAATAAAGGGTCCAATATGAATTATCTACGATTTTTGGTAAGTTCACAGCCATTTTTCATCTTTAGTAGCTGCCTGGTGAGCATCATTAAGCTTGGAGGTAGTTCAGAGTCCACTTCTCAATGAAGCGAGTTAGTTGTTGTACTTCGTTTGCGAATTTGGCTCGTTGCTCGTTGAACTGGAAAAATGGCCGCCTGGAAACGAAGCAGCTTTGGGACTCGACTCTGGATGAATTTCTCGACCTACTGCGGCATATTTTGGAAGTTGCGACCACAGGAGAACACAACAAGCGCGAAATTTCGGCGGTGGGTCGGAGTGGCTGTGGACTTAGTATAAATATGAAATGTGTGCGGAAAGAAACGAACGCTGTCAAAATTCTTGGCCATTTCCCAGCATGCAGTGCGGTGGTGATATTGAAAATTGAGGCAAGGTCAGTATGCATTAGAACGAGAGGCTAGAGTTCGGCCCGAGCAACGAATAAGAGCAAAAAAATTCACTGCTAAGCTAGGACTATGACTGAATTTTGCTGTGAATGTTGATTTTTGGGTTTGCCATGATGATTTGAATAAAAAAAACTAAAGGCAAAAACGTGATTTTTGTTGTTTTTCTATGACGTTAAAAACGGTAATTTTTGTTATTGTCCAAATTCAAACGCTGATATTCTGCAAAAATCGCTGACTTTTTTGTGTTTATTGGGTATCTCAATTTGAAAGACTTTCTAGTCAATGCTCACAGCTGCTAGTTAAGGCAATGTTCGCACGATTGAGAAAGTTACAATTTTTTAAAGCAGTGGAGTCTTGTACGGGCGGTTACGGGCGGTTCAGGTGTCAATGGGTTAAATGACCACCCAAAGCCAAGGTGGTCACTTATGAGGGGTGGTTGCTAACAAGATATCAGACCACTGGGGGTCTTTACTTTGAATCATATTCAGAACCTATAGCAATTTCAATGTACAAAGCACTTGTCAGCACAAAATATTGTATCATATTGAAGTTTTTTATGCAAAGGACGAAATTTTCATTTTATTGGACTTATATTAATAATGTAACACACAATTCAATTTGCGTCTGCAATAACATCGAAATATGGGTGACTGGCCGCTTACCAGAGTTTAAAAACAGTAGAAAAATTCAAATTACCAGCGTTGAAAAGTGATCGCAGTCACTTAAAGAGGTGGTCATTTACAAAGGTTTCAACTGGAGAAAATTTGGTATTTTGGATAGGTGGTCGCTGAACACAGAAAGGTGGTCGCTAACAAGAGGTTGTCGCACACAGAGGTTCCACTGTATCTACATTGTATCTGAGTGTACCTGCTCTATAAGATGAAGAGTTTTCATTGTCATCTCATCAATGGAGTTAATCCTTCCTAACTGCCAGCCTCCAGTACAGTCAAGATCAACTTCCTCTTTGCACCGTCTGTGACAAGTGTACTTGCAGTCTGGAAAGGAAATCAAATCAAATGCTGGTTAAACTAAAATAAAATGGAATTATAACAAACTAAAGCTTGAAACTTCCATTTGTTTACATAAAAAAACTGACAAGCTAAGAAGTTGATTTTTAGTCTAAAGGATATCCTGGGGTTGAAAAGATGCATGGCCATTATGGATAATGGAAAAATTTAAAAAAGCAGGCGACAGTTGGTGGCTTGACACATCTGACCTATTTCTGTTCGCTCAACAAAAATTCATCACTGAGTATTAATTTTATTTTTTGAGGTAAAGAAGCTCTGCATTTATAAAACTCCAAAGAAGAAGAAGAAGAATTATTCTTAAAATGCTAGTGTGCTGGCTCTGAAAGAGAAATTTTCATGAAGAGTGATGAAAATTTCCTATGAAGCCCAAGCAACTGAATTCACTGAAACCAACAGTGGCCAACAGTTGCATATTTCGCCTGTGAACTTTTGACTGATGTCAGTTAATAAACCAATCAACATAAATTTTGTTATTTCGAATGAGGCTACCGTTGGAAGATTCCAATAATCAATTTCAAACCTGAATTTTGATTTCAATAATGCAATCCATTCCTGATTATTGAAAGCCATTTCCAAATAACAAGCAGAACCCGCTGAGTATTTTGACTGTTAGTTTAAAGGGTGATGAGAGGACAATCATCTATGATTCAAAACCATTGATTCATTTGACAGGACAGAAAAAAAATATTAAACGCATTTAAATTGAAAAGTCTCTCACAACAATACTTCATCAGATATAAAATAAAAATAAAAAAAATTAATAAAGTTTCAAAGCTCAATTAGGAAATCTTCACCAAAACGCCAGCTAGGGCTTTGTTGTCACACACACCCTTTCAATTTCTAACTCCAAAGTAGACTGTTAAGGAAAAGTGATTCAATAAAAATACATCAAATGGAGCATTCTCCACAAATAAACTAAATTACAAATTTAAAAAAGTATATAAAATTAATGATGTCACCATGTAACTGAGATTTGCCTTCAAACCACTGTAAAAGTGTTATTTCAGCTACCCTTTAAAATTAAGAATAATAATATTATTACAAACTGCCTTAGTTTAGACAAACTAATACTTTTGAACAAAGTAAATATAATAACAAATTTTTTAACAAAATCCTATTTTATAAATTGCCCAGGTGAAATAGCAAATTCTTCTTTTATTTAAAACAAAACACCACACACTCATAACATTCTGCACATTTCACAAACTACGAATTCCCAACTGAATAAATTATAAAAATAATATTATTGTACAATGTAGAAATAAAGTATTGCTATAAAGGAAAAAATGAACTACTCATTACCACTTTTATAGCTGGAGCTTTTAGTTTCAAGCAGTGAATGGAACAATCATACTTATTTTACCTTCACTACTAAAATATTTAACTTGCTAGTAGTCCCTTGGCAAAAATTCTAAGATCAAATATTAAATTAAATCAATGACCACAAGAAAAACAAAAGATCAAGTTAGCAATGATTCAAGTTAAATTTAATTGCACATTTGTATTTCATTTTAATAAATTGTACTCATTATTGGCAACATAGTAGTACATTTGTTATATATCAGTATTAACCCATTGACACCTGAACCGCCCGTAACCGCCCGTACAAAGCTCCACTGCTTTAAAAAATTGCAACTTTCTCATTCGTGCGAACATTGCCTTAACTAGCAGTTGTGAGCATTGACTAGAAAGTCCCTCAAATTGAGATACCCAATAAACACAAAAAAGTCAGCGATTTTTGCAGAATATCAGCATTTGAATTTGGACAATAACAAAAATGACCGTTTTTAACGTCATAGAAAAACAACAAAAATCACGTTTTTGCCTTTAGTTTTTTTTATTCAAATCATCGTGGCAAACCCAAAAGTCAACATTCACAGTAAAATTTAGTCCTAGTCCTAGCTTAGCAGCAAATTTTTTGATCTTATTCGTTGCTCGGGCCCAGCTACAGCCTCTCGTTCTAGTGCATACTGACCTTGCCTCGATTTTCAACATCACCAATGCACTGCATGCTAGGAAATAACGAGATTTTTCGACAGCGTTCCTTCCGTCCTCCACACATTTCATATATATACTAAGTCCACAGCCACTCTGACCCACCGCCGAAACTTCACGCTTGTTGTGTTCTCCTGTGGTCGCAACTTCCAAAATATGCCGCGGTAGGTTGAGAAATTCATCCAGAGTCCAGTCCCAAAGCTACTTCGTTTCCAGGTGGCCATTTTTTTAGTTCAATGAGCAACGAGCCAAATTCGTAAACAAAGTACAACACCTAACTCGCTTCGTTGAGAAAGTGGACTCTGAACTACCTTCAAGCTTAATGATGCTAATCAGGCAGCTACTAAAGATGAAAAATGGCTGTGAACTTACCAAAAATCGTAGATAATTCATATTGGACCCTTTATTGCAAATCAACCAAGCAAAATGAGAACGTCACAATGACGTTTCCAGTAAACTCGAGCCATCAGTGTTTTAGAACAACAGCAATTTTTAATGGTAACTTTAAATATGGAGTTACGAAATCCTATGGGGCATGTGAATGCAGGAAATCGCTCAAAAACGTAAAAATTCTCAGATGTTTTAATCAACTCCCCAAGTAGTTTTTCTATCTTGCTACAAGGCTTCACAAATTAGAAATTTACGAAAAAATCATAATTATGCATTCAAGTCAGATACTGAGCTGATTTCAATTTTGCCAGATCTACTAATGAATTAATAAACCAATATCACTCTCTTTTCATAATATACTGAAACTCTACAACAGGTTATAAACATCTTTTTTGTTTTTTTTCTCCCAAATTTAAACTACCTCTCAACTTATTAAAGGAAGAAATTATTTTTTCAAAGTTTACGATTATACTTAAATTAAATTTGCAAATTGAAAGAAAGTAACTTCATACATGTTTTTCCTTGCTTTCTATTTATGAGGGCCCCATTACAGATTACCAGAAACCCATAAGTGGGTTGAAACGTGAAACACACATTCACAACTTCCGAATAATTCATTTTTTGGAAACCCCTCGGTCCCTCGAGATTGGAAGAAAGTTGTTCCAGCGAATTGATTGGTTAATATTTTTATCTTGATTTTCCAAATATGGCTGTAACAACTTCTTAGCAAAATGAATAATAGGAAGCTTGTTTTGAAGCATACAAGAGACAGTTGCATGTTTCAACCCACTTATGGATTTCTGCCATTACTCAAAGTTTACTTCATTTTTAAAATGGTTATGTTTTTGTCTTTGAATTGTCAATCAAATGGTATTTTGATGTGACTGAAAGTGTATTGATGCTATCTCCTAGATCTAATAATTTGCCTTTGAAATCTTGAGCAGGTGGCGAGACCACTTTCTAAAGAAAACACACTCAGCAATACTGGACTGACTTATGCCTTTCATCTTTGTTGTAGTTCAAATTTTTCTTTGGTTTGAAAATTTTCAAACCAGTTTTATTTTTATTTTCCTTTGTCTCAGATTCATTATCATATTCTGAGACAAAGGAAAACAAAAATCAAACTGGTTTATTTTTGTAAACCAAAGAAAAATTTGAACCATAACATCTTTGTAACACCGTAACAATACTGGACTATACACCATATTTCTGCCTCTTAACTTTATTGTTCGATCACCCTTAATGAATGAAGGAGATGGCCAACACCATCATGCTACATTAGAGGTAAGAAGGTGACTCTATTTTATTACCACAGTAATGAAACACATCATCAACGACCAGTTTAGCTCAAAGGCTCGTTCAATGGACCATAATTATTATATTTCGGAATAAGAATAAACAAGAGACTGTTGTCTCTGATAATTGTTTGTTCAGGTACACTTGCAGTTTAAATCCGGAAACACATCACATTGTTTATAATACACATATAGTTAACGTTTTTTAGGCTTGGTGGTGATCATCACACTCTGGTGATTGCCACCGAGATAAAACTCTAGTCAGGGATTCTGACAGGATGCGCGGGTGTGGGACCGCACAATTCGGTCAAACCCGCACAACTCCGCACAATTCCTAAAAATCCGCACAATCCCACACAATACTGAAATATTCGATTAAAATGTTAATTAAATCAGGTATTTCTATTGATTACCAAGATTTCGAGAAACGTTTTAGGCTATTTTCAGCCCATTTTCCTTCCAAACAATCGAGAAAATCCTCGCTTTCCTCGAACAGCTCGAGAGGATCGATATAAAAACAACAAGGCGTTCTCTTCACCGTCCTGGGAACTAGTCTCAGTTTTACTTCTTTCCGACTTCCTACAGATTTTTTCGCGTAGCTTTTTAGTTGTCGTTTTTCAGACATTATGTCGTTTTTCTTAGCGGCCTGTTGATATTTTTCGAGCGCTTTCGCTTCCTTTTTCAGTTTAATATGTCGGGGACCGAAGAAGAAACACCGAAGAAATGTACCCGGTCACGCTGAAATGAATGTCACTCTGTCTGAATTATTTTCGCAAAGAACTTATCAAGTTTGCGAATCGACAAACAAACTATTAAAGCGCTGGAACTTCGGATTGATAGGAGAAAATTATTAAGTTCTGATCAGAATACTGGATTTGATTTTTTTCAATCAAGTGAAAGACGTTTTCATTCAGGAAAATGCAAAACAACCATGCTATCAAATTACATTTAGCATGCAATTTGCATACATCTCGAGGTTGTGTTTTTGCGGCAAACTTTCGATGAAATTGTATGAACCTTCAATGGAAATTATTCAAACTACATAAAATGTACAGATTTTTCATAAAGGAACTCGCAACAGAGCGGAAACATTTCATTTAAATGTGGTATTTCGGTTTTACCTGATCGAGTTCATCGTGTCACGCAATGTGATTTTGTTGAGATCATAGGACAAATAAACTTTGGTGAAGAAAAACAGCCGCAAATTGGCGATTGCTGGATACATTTTAATCCCCAAAGTAAAACATCTATTTGTATTTTTCATTTATGCAGAATTTCCTCCCTGACATATTTTTCTGGCCTGGCTAGAACACTGGTGATTGAATATTTGGTTGGTCACAAGATTGCGCAATCCCGCACAATCGACGTTATTTCCTGCACAATTTGCCTCAAAACTCCCGCACAATTTTAGTTTTTTCCCCGCACCCTGTCAGAATCCCTGTCAGTAGTTACTGAACTTTGTAATATCCCATCATGTTACAATGATTAAATATGTATCTAGCATCCTCTGTCTCAGTGACAACAACCAGAGAGTATATGATATTTTTATAAGAAAGTGGTTTTCAATTAAGTGTCAAAAGTAATTTTGTGATTGCTTTGGTTCGCATTGCTACACTTTGTGGTTGGCTAAAAATTCTTGCTCCGCTTTAATATCAACCAGTCAAAAGTACAGTGGAACCCCGCCTTACGGTCTCCTCATTAATACGGTCACCTCGTTATTACGGTCACTTTTTTTTGTCCTGGCGAAACGCGCACCCATACATTTTCTTATAATGAAACCCTGTTAATGTGGCCACCCTGTTAATACGGCTAAATTTTCATGGCCTGTTGGTGACCGTATTGACGGGGTTCCACTGTAAAACCAAAACCAATCGTGACTTACTCACACGTTTTACTGTACTACATGTATTTGCTTCAAGTTTTGATTGGTTCACTGGATTATCTGCCTCTGTTTTGAAAGGCCAGAGTATTTGCTTTGTTTTTTGTTTTTTACAACATTTGAGTGAAACTGCTCTAGTATATATATATATATACACATAAGTTATATCACATCGTGTTAATTACATATTATGTAATTAACACAATGTGATGTAAGTTACAAAACAGTAACTCTAGTTTCATGCTCATTAAGGCCGACACACACTAGGGGACATGTTGTGGGAACATAAAGCAGGGACAATCTCCTTCCTGTGTACAGCACAGGCACATGTTGCTAGTGCACACAAAGCGGATTGAGGTATAAAAATCACAGAAATCACTGAGGGAACATGGGAACTAGTATACGAGCAAAGAAAGATAGCGGACTCTATGGTTAGAAAAAAGAAGCTTCTACTGCTATCAATGATGTTACTAGATGAAGAAATGTGCAATTATGTTGTCCGAAAACGATGGATACGCAAGTGGCTGAAAAGAAGAGAAGAAAAAAGAGGTCTACCACACCTATTTTGTAGCGGGGACAGTTTGCAAGAGCAGTGCACACGATACAACATCGAAATGGAGGTCATTTTGTCCCTGCTTCATGACGCACTAATTCAAACCAGCTGAATTTCATGCAACATGTTACAACAAAACTTTTTCGCAAAAACGGGGATGTCACACGAGGAAATCTGTCGCTGCAACAGGTACCCACTTCATGTCCTCGCAACATGTCCCCGCAACATGTCCCCGCTTCATATCCCCGCAACATGTCCCCTAGTGTGTGCCGGCCTTTAGAGATCATCAGACTGAATATAAAAAGGTCAGGGATTTGTTAAAGTAGCTTTTGTGCACGTTGCACCTAACAATATATGTCGTATGTGTTGTGGTTCAAATTTTTCTTTGGTTTCAAAAATTTTAAACCAGTTTAATTTTTATTTTCTTTTGTCTCAGATTGATTACCATATTCTGAGACAAAGGAAAACAAAAATCAAACTGGTTTGAAAAAATTTAAACCAAAGAAAAATTTGAACCACAACATATGCAAACAATATGTCATATACAAAATTCATGTTGTATGTGTTGTGGGTCAAAATTTGCCTTGGTTCAAAATTTACTTTCCTTTGTTTAAAACTCATTATCATATATTATCATGTATTTTCATACCCAAAAACAAAGGAAAGGTAAATTTTGAACCAAGGCAAATTTTGACCCACAACATATACATAAATTACATATATTTATGTTCCTAAATATAAACTGGCAAATTTATACAGAATATTGAAAATAAGGCAGCTTTATGAATGTCTCCTATAATAATTGCTAATCTCCTGTATTGTTGACAAGGTATTCAATAGTATTGCATGTATTAATTATTAA